>SCDS01001435.1:0-11488 GCA_004149465.1 Drosophila nigromelanica
GCCCGATGGAAGCCGGACGCGTCACGCTGGATGATATCGAGCAGCGGGCCGACCTCGTAACCTCCATGGTTGCCGCCGCCAACCCGAGCGTCAGTGAGGCGGACTCTCAGGCCATTGAACGCTCCGCCTGCCCGACCTGCGGCTCCTGCTCCGGCATGTTCACCGCCAATTCCATGAACTGCCTGACGGAAGCCCTCGGCCTGTCCCTGCCCGGCAACGGCACGCTGGTCGCAACGCACGCCGCCCGGCGGGAGCTGTTTGTGGAAGCCGGGAAGCGCGTCGTGGATCTGGCCCGCCGCTATTATGAGCAGGATGATGCCAGCGTGCTGCCCCGCAGCATTGCCACCATGAAGGCGTTTGAAAACGCAATGTCTGTTGATATCGCCATGGGGGGCTCCACCAACACGGTGCTGCATCTGCTGGCTGCCGCCCATGAGGGTGAAGTGCCCTTTACCATGCAGGATATTGACCGCCTCTCCCGCAAGGTGCCGCATCTGTGCAAGGTCTCTCCGTCCCGTTCGGATGTGCATATGGAAGATGTGCATCGGGCTGGTGGTATTCCCGCCATTATGGGGGAGCTGGACCGCCTCGGCCTGCTGCATAATGAAATCCCGATGGTGCATGCCGCAAGCCTGAAAGACGGGCTGGCAGCATGGGACATCCGGGCCACCGACAATGCGAACAATACTAAAGCCCGTGACTTCTTCCGTGCAGCCCCCGGCGGCGTGCGCACCACACAGGCGTTTTCTCAGGCCAGCCTGTATAAAGAGCTGGATACGGATCAGGAAAACGGCGCCATTCGTGATGGCGCACATGCTTATAACCAGGATGGTGGTCTGGCTGTACTGTACGGCAATCTGGCCGAAGACGGCGCCATTGTAAAAACCGCTGGCGTAGCAGCAGGCCTTGAAACCTTCTCTGGTCCGGCCCGTATTTTTGAAAGTCAGGATGATGCCGTTGCCGCCATTCTGGGAGATAAAATTCAGCCCGGTGATGTGGTACTAATCCGCTATGAAGGCCCCAAAGGTGGCCCCGGCATGCAGGAAATGCTCTACCCGACCAGCTACCTGAAATCCAAAGGGCTGGCCGAAAAATGCGCCCTGATTACCGATGGCCGCTTCTCGGGTGGCAGCTCGGGCCTGTCCATCGGCCATATCTCCCCCGAAGCAGGGGAAGGTGGCGTGATTGGTCTGGTAGAAGAAGGCGACCGGATTGAGATCAACATTCCCAACCGCCGCCTGTCCGTTGCGGTGCCGGACAGTGAGCTTTCTGCCCGGCGGGAGCGGATGGATGCGAAAGGCGATGCCGCATGGCAGCCAAAGCGCGACCGCGTTGTCTCCACGGCTCTGAAAGCCTACGCAGCACTTACCACCAGCGCCGCCCGTGGTGCCGTGCGTGACGTCGGGCAACTGACCCGGCGCACACCGCGGTAAAACCGCACAGAGCGCCTACACAAAACGGGAGGCCGGTCTCTTCTCCGGTCTCCCGGCCATCAGGTGGCAAAAATCTCTTTCAGGGCGGAGATAACGCGCGTCACCTCTGCTTCCGTGCCCACGGAAATGCGCAGCCAGTCATTCAGCGGCGCAAAGGGGCGGGCAATGATTATACCCAGTTTTGCAAATTGCTCCCGGACATCCGCAACAGGTTTCGGACTCTGGAAAAAGACAAAATTGGCCTCACTGTCTGTGTGCTTTAACGTCAGACTATCGAGTGTTTGCGTCAGGCGTGTGCGCCCTGCGGCAATACGGGTATGAACAGAACGGACCCAGTTCTGATCCGTCAAACTGACCGGTTTGCCCGCATCGACTAGAGCCATGTAACTGGGCGAGGAATAGACGATATTCCCGCCAACCGGCGCACCACAGGATCATCTTGTGCCTTCAACATTGTCCTTTGACTGGTACTTAAATCTTTTCTTTTTAGAATTTTTTCTGCTCTCTGAAAAAACTTTTCTGGAACAGCACACGCAGCCTGCGCTCTGCGGGATAGGACAAAAACCGGTCCGTCACGTACCCCAGCAACCATGCCCCAAACAGGGCGACGGGGTAACAGATCCATGCTGAACGCTCTGAAAATCCGGCAGCCTGATATGCCCGCACAAGCCCGAGCACAAAAAACATATGGGTCAGATAGATCTCATAACTCATGAAGCCGCATGATCTGACCCACGCCAGAGCCCTGTGCCGCGACATACTCCCCCAACCTTTGGAGAGAGCAATCAGCAAAGCCCCGGTGCTCAGGGTCAAGGCTACAGTCAGATCATCCGCCAAAGAGTCTGGCAGGAAATATACCTGAACACAGCTCAGAAAAATCCCGATACTACCGAGCCACCCCAGAAGCGTGACACCATGGCACCCCATGCGGCCCGACCGGGAGAGAAGAAGGGCCGCCGCCACACCCGCGGACAACGCCGATGCTCCCGGAGCATAGTGACAGGCAGAGCGACTGCCGCGCTTCCAAACAGGATAATCTGCCATTTTTCTGATCGTGGCAGCATCAGGCAAATTAGCGGGAAAATAAGATAGAACAGTTCCTCAATAGAAAGAGACCACAGAACATCCCAGTTCGCAGGCAGGTATCCTGTCCAGCACTCATATTTGTTCAGATACAATCCTAATGCTGAAGCCAGAGCAGCGCCAAGGCTTTGCCCTGTTTTATTAAGTGTGAAATCCGGCACACCGCAAAGATCCAGCACAACAAGGGTACTGAGCAAGACAAGCAGACAGGGAACAATACGGGAAACACGCCGGGCATAGAAAAATGGAAGCTGACTCTTCCGCAAATTCCCCCAGCGCCGGAGCATGCCGGATGTAATCAGAAATCCGGAAATAACAAAAAATATAAAGACGCTGTGGTAACCCTGATGTGTGAGAAAACGGAGCACGCGGTAGGGCAAAACACCCGCGATATTGGTTTTTTCCAGCGGCAGTCTGATCGCAACATGGTTCACAATAACCATGATGATTGCCAGACCTCGCAGAACGTCTATCCCTGCGTTGCGGGACGCTGTCTCAGGCAGAGGGAAGAGAGTTTTTACCATGCAGCACAGATCCATCAAAAACAGTTCGACTGTGCAATGAGAAATCAGGTGAATTCATGGCACGTACCTCAAAAAGAAAAGGCGCCCCGGATGGGACGCCTTTCTGCACGCTCTGTAAAAATGAGGCGCGTTACTGGGCCGCAGGCGCTGCCGGAACAGACGGTACAGCAGGGGCCGCCGGAACTGCCGGCGCAGCCGGGACGCCTGGCACGGCAGGAACCGTAGGAGCGGCAGGCACAGCACCAGCGGCAGAGGCCGCATCGGCCGGAACCGGCGCATTCGGGTCAGCCGCCGGAGCAACAGTATCATTCAGGATAAGGTAGGAAATGGATTCCATGCGTGTGATGTCAATCACATCCCCAACCTTCAGCGTCGCCATGAAGTCCTGCATCGCTTTGATACGCAGCACGGCAACGTGAGATTCCCCATCCGTCGTGACGAAAGAGAGAGTGTGCGTTGCCAAGTCAATGCTCTGCACCGTCGCGCGCTCGCGGCGGAAAGCCGCAATCACGCCGCGCGGGTGGCCATGCACATAGCCTTTAGCGGTTGTCAGCGTGGATTCCGGCAGAGGGCTGCCCGGAGGCGCAATTTCCGCACCCAGCGTTTCCACAAAATGGATGCTCAGTTTGTCGCCAGCATTCACATGCGGCAGGTCACGCACGGACGCACCATATTCAATGGTGATAAGGTGGCCGTTGGCTTCACGCAGCAGCAGTTCACGCGCGTCATGATCAACAGTTTCCACAACCGCTTTGGCGGACTGGTTTTTGAGCAGAACAGAAGCCTGCGCATGCGCGGCTGTAGGCAGGCCAGCGGCAACAACGCCGCCAACTGTCAGCGCACATGCAGCCACGGACCCTGCAGCCAGAGAAGCAAGACGGGAGACGATAGGATGCAACGCCCTTATCCTTTCTGAAATCAGTCTGACAACACAGGGGGTGCAGACCGCAGTTACACTGGATTTAGTCTGATACAGGGCCGGGATTATAACACAACCCGTCACCAGCACATTGCTCTACCTCAAGGCATGTGCGTCAGGCCGTGGGCGGCCAGCCTGCACAAAAAAAGCCCGCCCGGCAGGGACCGGGCGGGCTTTTGGGCAGCTTTATCTGATCAGAAAATCAGACTTAGCCGCAGCATTTTTTCTTGCGGAAGAAATAAACCACAGCCGCAACCACGCCAGCAATCAGCAGACCGCGCACACAGGGAGATTTCGGGCATTTTACCGGACATTTCGGCATATCAGATATCCTTGCATTCTTTCTGGCTACCCGATGTACCGGGCAGACAGGTCAATCTAACGCATCCGTGACGGCCCGTCATGCCGTAACCGCCACATGTCTGTGCCTCTGTTGGCACGTCTTTAAAAAACGCCTCAGCCACCCCACCGTTCCATAATCCGGCAAAGGAGCACCTCTTCGTGACGCGCCGTCACCAATAGCGCCAGCCCGCCTTACGGCAGGAGAATGGTGCTTCCGGTTGTCTTGCGCGACTCCAGAGCCCGATGTGCCTGCGCCGCATCCGTCAGTGTGTAATGCTGGCCAATGGCAGGCTTCAGCACGCCCTGCTCCAGCATGCGGAACAGTTCCGCGGCAGACGCCTGAAGTTCGGCTTTGTCTGCAATATACGTCATCAGCGTCGGGCGGGTGAGATACAGGCTGCCGTGCGCTCCTAATGTGCCCACATCCACATCCGTAACCGGGCCGGATGCATTGCCGTAACTGACCATCAGGCCACGCGGGGCCAGACAGTCCAGACTGGTCTCAAACGTATCCTTGCCGATGCTGTCATACACCACCGGCACCATGGCGCCGTTTGTCAGGTCCTGCACGCGCTGGGGCAGATTGTCCGTGCCAATCAGCACATCCGCAGCTCCACAGGCGCGGGCCACATCTGCCTTTTCCAGCGTGGAGGTCACGCCGATCACCCGCGCGCCCAGATACCTGCCCCACTGACAGAGCAACTGCCCGACCCCTCCAGCGGCGGCGTAAACCAGAATGCTCTCGCCTTTACGCACCGGATAAACCTGCCGCAGCAGCATATGGGCGGAAAGCCCGCGCAGCATGACGGAGGCCGCCGTCCGGCAGGACACACTCTCAGGCAGCACCACAACCCGGTTCGCCGCAATGGTCCGGTAGTGCGCATACCCGCCCAGAACCCCGGCGTAAGCAACGCGCATGCCGGGAGTGAGGTCCTGCACATCCGGCCCCACAGCCTCAATCACGCCAGCACCTTCCATCCCCGGCACAGCGGGCAGAGACGGAAATTTGTACAGGCCGGAGCGGAAATACGTATCGATAAAATTGACGCCGATCGCCTCCTGCCGCAGCAGGACTTCTCCTCTGGCGGGTCTGGGCACAGGCTGATGTTCCACACTCAGAACACCGGGGCCACCCGGCGCATGGACTCGTATGACGGTATTGGCTTCATCATTCATGGCAGAACACTTTCCGTCTTAAAAAAGAGACTGAACAATTCCATACACCAGCGCGCCTCAGGCCTGTCTGGTATCGTCCTGCGCCAGAAGCTGGATCAGGGTTTTCAGGTCCGTGCGGAGAACGCCCATCACAAACCGCATGATCTCATCATCCTGCGCCGTATCTTCCGGGAGCGCCGTAATCACTCCGGCCGCCACCCGATATTCCTCGCCCGTGCGGGCTACGGCTTCACCCTCACACCGTTCAATAATCCAGTCAAACGCACGCATCAGGCCAGGGTTGAGCGGATCCGTCGCGTCATCCTGCCCGTCCGGGGGCGGATTTTCCGCCAGCAGAACCGCCCGCGTTACCACCAGAGCATCCGTCTGCAACTGCCGCAGCGCCTTGGGGAGCGCCGCAAGCATAGGGTCCCGCTTTTCCAAAGGTCGCCAGTGTTCACGCCGGGCCTCTTCCACCGCTGTCTGCACCTTGCGCAGGGCGGCAATGCCCGCATCATTCAGATCCGCCGCCGCGTTGCGGAAGGCATCCCGCCGCGCCTGTTCATGCAGCACAACATAAGTCACCAGCATGGACACCCCGACCCCCATCAGGATCGATAACACACGCTCGATCGGGAGCAGATACGGGTCATTCGGTGTTGCGAAGAGCGTTGCGATCATCAATGTGACGACGCTCATCCGCGTGCCGGGCTTCCATGATGCCAGAACCGCCAACGGCACAAAAGCCACAGCAAAGGCTCTCCATAACGGCCAATGGTACAGCAGGAGCGTAATAGGCAGAATACTGGCGACCGCGCCGATCAGCGTGCCCACAAGCTGATACCGCCCGCTGGACAGGGTTTCCGTAATACTGCTCTGGGTGACAATCACCGAGGTGATCAGCGCCCAGCCCGGCTCCTGCAAATTTGTAAGCCAGGCCACAAACCCGCACAGCCCGACAGAGACCAGAAGTCTGATGGTCTGCCGGACAACAGGATTCCCCAGCCATGGGGCGGCAAAAAATTTAAACTGCATCAAAAACCTGTTCTGCCTTTACAAGACGGGTAAAGAACGCAGGACAGGCTCAGGGAGTGTCCTCACCATTCAGTGGGAACGGAACCCAGCGCAGACCATCAGCATCATGCACCAGCAGCAGGATGGATTTTTTGTGGGCCTTCTGAGCCGCTTCAATCCGCTTTTTGAGGTCCGCCGGGCTGGTCACTTCCGCCTGCTGCACCTCCGTCACCACATCCCCTTCCCGCAGGCCACGGTCAGACGCCAGCCCACCATCCTTCACGGACGTAACCAGCACACCTTTCTGGCCGGAGGGCAGATTATATTTCTGCCGGGCGGCCGCATCCAGCGGCCCGACTGAAAAGCCCAGCGCGGACAGGCTAACTTCCGCCGCCCCTTTAGGAGCCGCTGCGGGTTTGGCCTCCGGCTCCGCAGCCGGTTCGGGCAGCATGCCAATCGTCACCGGCACATCCACCATCTTGCCGTGACGCCACACGCCCAGATGCGCCACTGTGCCGACTGGCAACTGGGCAGAGAGGCGCGGGAGCGCCTTGCCTTCAATCGGCTGACCATCCAGCGTCTGAATGACATCGCCTGTCTGCAACTTTGCTTTAGCGGCGGGGCCATCTTTTTCCACACCGGCCACCAGCGCGCCGCGTGCGGGGCTGAGGCCCAGACCATCCGCAATATCCTGCGTCACGTTCTGGATGCGCACCCCCAGCCAGCCACGGGAAACTTTCCCAGTTTTGCGAAGCTGCTCCAGAATACCGCGTGCCTCGTTGGACGGAATGGAAAAGCCAATCCCCACGGAGCCACCGGACGGCGAGTAAATGGCGGTATTCACGCCAATCACATTGCCATCCATATCAAACAACGGGCCACCGGAATTGCCCTTGTTGATGGGCGCGTCCGTCTGGATGAAATCATCATACGGGCCCTGATCAATATTGCGCCCGCGTGAGGAAATAATCCCGGCCGTCACCGTGCCGGACAGACCAAACGGGTTGCCAATGGCCAGAACCCAGTCCCCAACACGGCGCTTGTCACTATCCCCAAAATGCACGGCGGGCAGCGGCTTCTTGCTCTCCACTTTCAGCAGGGCCAGATCGGTCCGGTCATCATGCCCGACAGCGCGGGCCGTCAGCACCGTATTGTCCTGCAACGTCACCGTGATTTTGTCGGCATGGCGGATCACGTGGTTGTTCGTCACGATATAGCCTGCCGGGTCGATAATAAACCCGGACCCCAGCGCCTGCATCCGGCGCGGCGGCCCGTCCGGGCTGTTCTGGCGGTTCATGAAATCATGGAAGAATTTTTCAAACGGTGAGCCCTGCGGGAAGTTGGGCATCTGGGGAAGCTGGTCATCCCCGCCATCCCCCTCATCATCGTCGTCTTCCGAACCGCTTTTGACAGTCTGGGTGGTGGAAACATTGACCACGGCAGGCAGCAGCCGGGCCGCGAGATCCGCAAAACTGTCTGGTGCGCCGTTTAACCGCCCCGCGACCGGCGCCGTAGTTGCCTGCGGCGCTGTGGGCAGAGCAGCCCCCTCCGCCGCCCGTGCCACAACCGGGCCGGAAACCCCCGCCAGCAGCAGGCAGGACAAGGAACCGGCACGAAGAAGAGGGCTGAACAGGCGCATGGGCGAAACTACTCTCAAACGACAGAAATCATATCAGACCCCAATCTATCGCACGATCCTGCCTCATCGTCAGCCTGTTTTGCGCACCGGCCTTTCGGCCCACACCTCAGCCCCTCATGCTGCCTTTGCCGCCCGCTGGCGCTTGCGATACCCGTCCAGCCATGCGGCCAGCGCCAGCAAAATGCTCAGCCCCACCACGTTGACGACAATCTGCAACAGCCAGCCATCCCCAAAGGTGCTGAACAGCAGGCGCGCATACAGGTCCAGCACGGTGCCCACCACAAAAATTTCCAGAGAATGCCGCCCCACACGGGCCAGAATCTGGCCCATACGGCTTTCCGCCGCCCATTTGCGCGCCGCCGTTGAGGACTGCACCAAGTAGAAGATGGCCATCACATCCAGCAGCCGCAAAGGCGAGAGCCAGCTTTTTTCCGGCATGATCATCGCGCCAAACGGCCGCAGGTCCGGCAACCCCCACAAAGCCCACGGGAAGGCCTGAAGGGCGGAAAACATCAGATACAGCACGCAGCACCCGGCCAGCAGATCCACCCGCGGGAAGTCCGCGCCGCGCCGTTCCGTCTCAGCCGCGGCGGACGCCCCGAGCGCAAACAGGAACTGCCAGGCAAACGGATTGAAATACCAGCCATCCGGGTCCAGCCAGTTGGGCAGATTGAGATCCGGGTCCAGATTGACCAGCATCCACATCGCGCCAGCCAGCAGCAGCGCCAGAGACCGGTGGATGCGCATCAGCACATAAAAAAGCGGAAACCCGCCCAGCAGAACAATGTAGAGCGGCAGGATATTCAGGTTACTGGGCAGCGCATCAAACATCATGACGCGCCAGACCCAGCTCAGCCCGTGCGCCAGTTCCGGCTCCAGAAAATCCACCGGCACCAGCGTATAATGCCGCCACACACGGATGGTGAGGACATACACCATCACCATAATGGTCTGGCCGATATAAAGCTGCACGCACCGCCGGAAGATCCGGCCCAGACACACGGACACCCCGTATTTCCTGAAACCGCGCCCATAGGCCAGCCATGAGGCATAGCCTGCCAGCAGAACAAAGATTTCCGCCGCATCGGCAAAACCGACATTGCGCATGGTAAAACGGTTGAGCAAGCTTTGCGGAATATGGTCCACAAACATCATCAGCAGCGCCACACCCCGCATGGCGTCAATCCGGTGGTCCCGCACGGAGCGCGCCACCGGCGGCACAGGCTGAGAAGGTAAAGCTGAGGACAAAACAGGGCTTTCCATGCTAGACGGACCAGGCGGCAGGACGCTCATGATAACGGATCAGCCCCTTTTTCCATCAGACTTCAGACGCACACCAGATATCGGGCGACCAGTTCCTTCTTTACCCGCACCGAATTCCCGAAAAAAGCGGCAAAACGATGGGGTGGGCAAAACAGGACCCGTTCCGCCCCCTTGACGGCGGCGGCCTCATGCTGTTGCCAACAGGGCACAGGCCTTTCGCGCCGCACAGAAAGCCAGAGTCAGGACAAACAACCGTGGAACACTCTTCTCCCCTTCATCATGATGACGTTGCCCGTGTGCTGGATTCCGTGCGGGACACCAAAACAGGCCATTCCCTGCTGGCCCTGAGCAAGCTGGACGGGTTCCGGCTGGAAGACGGGCGGCTGAGTGTGGCGCTGGCAGCCAGCAAGGAACAGGCCGCAACCCTCGGCCCGCTATGTGATGCCGCCAAACCCGCGCTGGAAAAGCTGCCGGGGGTGCAGACCGCCATCGTCATTCTCACAGCGCACCGCCCCGGCCCGGCGTCCGGCGGCACGCCGGCAGCCCCTTCTGCTCCGGCACGCCCCAAAGCCTCGGGCGGTGGCCATCGTCCGTTTGGCGGTCCGGCCCCGGCACCAGATGCTCCAGTTCTGCCTGACGTGAAAGCCATTATCGCCGTGGCGTCCGGCAAGGGGGGCGTTGGCAAATCCACCACCGCCACCAATCTGGCAATTGGTCTGGCGCAGGACGGGCTGCGCGTGGGGCTGATGGATGCGGATATTCATGGCCCGTCCCTGCACCGCATGCTCGGCACGGATACAAACAAACCGGACGTGCGCGAAGGCCGCCTGCAACCCATGCCGGTGTGGGGGCTGAAGGCTGTCTCCATTGGTATGCTGGTGGATGAAAAGCAGGCCATGATCTGGCGTGGCCCGATGGTGATGGGGGCCATCAATCAGTTTCTGACAGATGTGGACTGGGGGCCGCTGGATGTTCTGGTGGTTGATATGCCGCCGGGCACGGGGGATGCCCAGTTGTCCCTGATGCAGAAAGTGCCGCTGGCGGGTGCTGTGATTGTGTCCACCCCGCAGGATATCGCCCTGATTGATGCACGGCGCGGCGTAAGCATGTTTGAGAAAATGAAGGTGCCGGTTCTCGGCCTGATTGAGAACATGTCCTACTTCTGCTGCCCGAACTGCGGCCATAATACTGAACTGTTCGGCCATGGTGGCGCAAGGAAGGAAGCCGAGGCCATGGGGGTGCCCTTCCTTGGGGAAGTGCCTCTTCTTGCCGATATCCGCTCCAGCGGGGATGCAGGCGCCCCGATTGTCGCCAGTGCCCCGGACAGTGAGGGCGCTCAGGCCTTCCGCCGGATTGCGCAGGCAACCGCTGCGGCCCTGAAGGCGAAGAGCAGCCCCGCCGGTTAATGGCCGGGAGGCGGGTTACCCCCGCCTCCCCCGGCGCAGGGTTTAGTGCTTTTTAGCAGGCGCTTTTTTGCCGCCAGCGGGCTTGTTTTCAAAAAATGCACGGCATTGCGGGCTGAGCTTGTCTTTTTTCCGTTCCATGCAGGCGGTAATTTTCTTTTCATTCGGGATGGCCAGCGCGCACAGCTTGAGGGCATCGCCTTTGCAGGCCTGCGTCTGCTTCTGGCGAAGAGAGTCGTCCTCTGCATGAGCCGGAGCGAGCGTGCTGAACAAGGCGGCCGCCCCTACGGCCAGACCGAGTGTGCGTGCAAATCTGCGCTTCAAAATAAACATCTCGCTCCAATCCATTTTCTGTAAGAAAAATCAGCCAGCCGCAAAAACGATGACGTTCCTGACGATACAGAAAAGACACGTCCGGTCACCACACATCATCCTGATCGGCTGACCTGCGCAAAAATAATGAATTTGACGGATGTGTCAATTTTTAATGGAAGCAGAGCGTCCTGTGGCTGTCCGGCCCCTGTGTCTCGCACACATGCAGATGCTGAGGCTTCATATCTTTCGGAGCCGTAAAAAACAGATAGGCCCACACGCCCACAAGCAGGGCCGCCACCACAAGAAAGGGCGTGAAATTCGGCAGGCGCTCTGAGGGCGGACGCAAGCCCTTCAGATCATCCGGCGTGGCCGGAAACGGAGAGGACGCAGCCGGAACG
>SCDS01001435.1:13848-55347 GCA_004149465.1 Drosophila nigromelanica
CCCGCCTTTACCTACTCCCCCATTTTTCCTCTGGGGGAGGACACCACGTCCTACCGGAAGGTGGATATCGCCGGTGTCAGCACATCGGAATGTGGCGGCAAGACCATCCTGCACATTACGCCCGAAGCTCTGACGGAGTTTACGGCGCAGGCCTTCCATGAAGTTGCACATTATCTGCGCCCGGCGCACCTCAAGCAGCTTGCCAGCATCCTCAAAGACCCCGAAGCCTCGGACAATGACCGCTTCGTGGCGCTGGACCTGCTAAAAAATGCCTGCATTGCCGCAGGGGGCGTGCTGCCTATGTGTCAGGATACCGGCACCGCTATTGTTTTTGGCAAAAAAGGCCAGCGCGTGTGGGTGGAAGGCGATGAGGAAGTCGCCTTCTCCAAAGGCGTGTATGAAACCTATACCCGCACCAGCCTGCGCTATTCCCAGATGGCGCCCCTCAGCATGTTTGAGGAAAAAAACACCGGCACCAACCTGCCGGTGCAGTGCGATATTTTCGCCAGCCCCGCCACGCATCATGATGAACAGTTTGACCTGATGTTTGTGGCCAAGGGCGGCGGTTCTGCCAACAAGACCTTCCTGTTTCAGGAAACCCGCGCCCTGCTGGGGTCCGAGCAGAAGCTGCTGGACTGGCTGGATGTTAAAATCAAAACACTCGGCACATCCGCTTGCCCACCGTACCATCTGGCCATTGTGATTGGCGGCATGTCTGCCGAGCAGACGCTCAAGACCGTCAAACTGGCCTCCACCCACTGGTATGACAGCCTGCCCACCAGCGGCAGCATGACCGGCCACGCCTTCCGGGATGTGGAGATGGAACAGAAGGTTCTGGACCTGACGCGCAAACTAGGCATTGGCGCTCAGTTTGGCGGCAAATATTTCTGCCATGATGTCCGCGTGATCCGCCTGCCGCGCCACGGTGCCTCCCTGCCTGTCGGGATGGGCGTCTCCTGCTCGGCAGACCGGCAGATCAAGGCGCGGATCACGGCGGATGGCTTCTTTCTGGAAGAGCTGGAGCATGACCCGGCCCGCTTCCTGCCAGAAACCACGGATGAACATCTGGAAGGCGAGGCCGTGAAAATCGACCTTAACCGCCCGATGGATGATATCCGCAAGGAACTCTCCCGCTACCCGGTCAAAACCCGCCTTGCACTGACTGGTACAGTCGTTGTGGCGCGGGATATTCCCCACGCCAAGTTCCGGGAATGGCTGGAAAGGGGTCAGGGCCTGCCGGAAAATCTGAAGGACCATCCCGTTTATTACGCTGGCCCCGCCAAAACGCCGGAAGGCATGGCGACCGGCTCCTTTGGCCCGACCACAGCCGGACGTATGGACTCTTACGTGGCCGAGCTTCAGGCCGCGGGCGGCTCCTACATCATGCTGGCCAAAGGCAACCGCTCCAAAGCGGTGAAGGAAGCCTGCCAGACTTATGGTGGCTTCTATCTGGGGTCCGTCGGTGGTCCGGCTGCCCGGCTGGCGCAGGACTGTATCCGCAAGGTTGAGGTACTGGAGTATCCCGAACTGGGCATGGAAGCCGTGTGGAAAATCGAGGTTGAAGACTTCCCCGCCTTTATTGTTATCGACGACAAGGGAAATGACTTCTACGCTGAACTGAGCTGACACGTTCAGAATGCCTGCCTTATGGGAAGGCGGGCCAGCCAGAGGAGCCGGGTTGCTTCATGCGCTTTACTGTTGACCGGATGGACCATGCGGTCCTGACTGTAAGAGACCTCGAAATTTCTGCCTCATGGTACCAGCGCGTGCTGGGCATGGAGCGTGAGGAATACGGGCGCAACAACCGCACTGCTCTGCGTTTTGGGGGGCAGAAACTCAATCTGCGCCCGCAGGACGCCACAGGATGGGAGACCGCCGTGCATGCCCTGCCCGGCGGAAATGACTTATGCTTTGTCACCGCCGTCACGAGTGATGATGTGATTGAGCATCTGGAAAAATGCGGCGTGACCGTGGTGGAAGGCCCCGTTGCGCGGCTTGGCGCACTGGGGCCGATTACATCCGTCTATTGCCACGACCCGGACCAGAACCTGATCGAAATAGCGTCCTATCAGGGATAAAAACCGCCGGGTATTACCCTGCCTGCTGCGCACCGCTGCGGGCGGGGGCCCGTGCGCGGGCATGCTGGCTGGTGGCTGCCTCAGGCTGGTCAGACGGGGTTGCGCTGGCATGCGTTGCGGAAGACGGTGCAGAGACATTATCTGCACTTTCCCCAAGCCAGCCACCCCGGAACCCGGCTTTGAGCAAACCCTGCCTGATGGCCGGATTACGCTTCATGGTGTTCCACACCAGTCCGCTGCGCCAGTTTTCAATCATCAGCAGAATCGGCCCCTGATCAATGCCCAGATAGGCCGTATCAGACCAGAAAGACTTGTCCGCGTTGTGGAAACTGGGGTTGAAGGCATCCACAAACCCGTAGCGGCTATAGATATGGCTGCCGTAACGGTGTTTCATTTCCCGCAGGGCTGGAATGGCAATTTCCGGAGCAAAGGCAACGGAACCGCCCGCCGCCGTCGGAGCACGTCCCACGTGCGGAATAGGACATGAAATGGCGTGGCGTACCCCCCACAGTCTGCGTCAGTTCCCCCGGCCCGTCACTCGCCGTCAGGCCCCACACATCTTTCCCGTAATCCTGCCATTTACCGGGATTGGTCATGGCGTAGGTCCGCTGCGCGTAGGTGGCGCGGCGGCTGTTTTCAAAATAGTCGATGCCCTTTTCCCGGTTCCAGTCATCCTGAATCCCCCGGAAATCAATCCAGGAGTGGGTGTACTGGTGGCCAAACATGGGCGCAAAATTCAGCAGGGTCTGGCCGTAATACTCGCCCCACCGCCGGTCATTCGTCGTCAGCCAGACCTCCCATGAGGCAGAGTCCAGCGGATGCTTCTGAGAACCAAGGGCCAGAATATAGGCCATCATGCCCTCGCTGTACCCTTCCCAGTAATTGGGCAGGAACTGGCGCTCCGGGGACCATCCCATGCTCAGCCGCAGGTCTGGGCGGCGCATCCAGACCCAGTCCACATTCTGATACAGCGTGTTGGCCAGCGTGCGAATTTCCGCTTCCTGCGGCGTATTCTGCGTATAATAACTTTCGGCAAACAGAATACCCTGCATCAGTAACGCAGTATCAATACTGGACAGTTCAATATCTTTATTAAAGCGCAGCCCAGTGTCTTTATTCAGAAAGTGATAGAAAAACCCGTGATAGCCAGAGGATTTTTCCATGCTGTCATTCTGGGGCAGGCTGGAGAGATAACGCAGGGTGTTCAAAGTCCGCCCGATGGCCTGCTGGCGCGTAATGTAACCCCGCTCCACCCCGATGCCATATGCCGTCAGGCCAAAACCGATGGAGGCAACGCTCGCCTGTGTCTGGTCAGACGGATAACGGTCTGGCACCAGTCCGGTCTTTGCATCCCCTGCTTCCCAAAACCACAGGAACGTCCGGTGTTCCAGATCCTCAATCAGCGCCATATCAGTGCGGCTGGGCCTGAACACAACGCTGGTGGACAGGCGGGCCGCCTGCCGCTGCTGGCTGGCGGAAGGCGGCGCAGGCATTGCGGAAGCCTGTGGGGAGGCCACCTGCCCGCCCGCAGCCTGTGTGTCCGCCGCGTGGGCCGGAGCCGACATGGCGGTCAGGCTGCCCGCTACGGCAAGCAGGCTGACGCCTAAAGAAAGCCGCTGGGCACAGGGAGGAACCGGTCGGCAGGCACGGCGGAAAACGGAAGCGAAGCGGGAAGGCAAAAAAAACCAGTCTGGCAGCATAACGACCAAGGCCCATCCTATAAAAACATCAGGAGCAACATGAACATCCCTGTTCGGCCGCCACCACAGCATCCAAACGAAGCATATCTATGTCATACGCCAGCGGAAAATATGTTTTCTTAGAAAAACATTTTTTCTGCCTGATCGGTTTTACAGTTTTTTGAAAAAACATAGACCACACGCTTCTGCATGGCCTGCATGTTCAGCATGCAGAAAAGAAAACCGCCTGCCTTTTCGGGCAGGCGGCACGTCAAACATCATGACAATACTGGTTTTTTACAGAACTATGTCAGTTATGACATGAACTTTCAGGCTGTCTGGTAGCGGAAAATATTCAGGTCTTCATAGGCAATATCGGGTTTCTTGCCGGACATAATATCTGCCAGAACCCGGCCAGAACCACAGGCCATAGTCCAGCCCAGTGTGCCATGCCCGGTATTCAGGAACAGATTTTCCAGCCCGGTACGGCCGATAATAGGTGTGCCATCCGGCGTCATGGGCCGCAGGCCTGTCCAGAAAGATGCACCTGGCACATCACAGCAGTCCGGGAACAGGTCCGTCACGGAATGTTCCAGCGTGGCGCGGCGTGGCGCCCGCAGGCGGCGGCTGAACCCGGCCAGTTCCGCCGTGCCGCCCACCCGCACCCGGTCACCCAGACGGGTGATACCGATTTTGAAGGTTTCATCCATAATTGTTGAAACCGGAGCACGGTCCGCATTAGTGATATCTGCTGTCAGAGAATAGCCTTTTACCGGGTAGATCGGCAGCTTCATTCCCAGAGAACGCACCAGAGCCGGGGAGAAACTCCCCAGAGACAGAACATAGGAATCCGCAGTCAGCACACCTTTGCTGGTCTCTACACCGGTAATGCGGCCGCCTTCGGATAAAAGCTGTTTGATGCGGGTATTATACAGAAATGTCACGCCAGCCTCTTCCGCCATTCCGGCAAGATGCTGGGTGAATTTGAACGCATCCCCCGTCTCATCACCCGGCAGGCGCAGTCCACCCACAATCTTGTTGGCGGCATCGGCCAGCCCCGGTTCCGCCTGTACACAGGCCGCCCGGTCCAGAACTTCATACGGCACCTGATACTGCTTCAGCACCGCAATATCCTGCTCAGCACCATCAAGCTGCTTCTGGGTGCGGAAGACCTGCAGGGTGCCCTGCTGGCGGTCATCATACGTAATGCCCGTCTGGGCCCGCAGGTCCATCATGACATCCCGGCTATATTCAGCCAGACGCACCATCCGGCCTTTATTGCGGTCATAGGCCGCAGTCGTGCAGTTTTCCAGCATCTGCACAAGCCATGTCCACAGATGCGGGTCCGGCATCGGCCAGAAAACGAAGGGCCGGTACGCCATCATCAGCCATTTGATGGATTTCAGCGGCACACCCGGCCCGGCCCACGGGGCGGAATAGCCCGGAGAAACCTGCCCCGCATTGGCAAAACTGGTTTCCATCCCGGATTCCGGCTGGCGCTCAACCACCGTGACCTCGTGCCCGGCCTGCGCCAGATACCAGGCCGAGGTTACGCCCACAACACCACCACCAAGAACAACAACCTTCATGGTAAACGCCTTTTTAGAAATTCAGATGTTCTGTTCAGTATTTTTATAAACACGATGATAGCGCCGCCCGAGTGACGTCAGCACTTCATACCCTATGGTGCCTTCAGCCGCCGCCAGTGCATCCACCCCATAGGCGTCATTCAGCAGATCAACCGTATCATCCGCGGTGATCTGCCCTTCCGGAATGGCGGAGATATCCACCGTCATGGAATCCATGGAGACGCGCCCAAGCAGAGGCAGCCTCTGGCCCCGGAAACACGCACACCCTTTGGCCGCCCCCTGCCGGGCAAAGCCATCCGCGTAGCCGGTAGCGATGGTCGCGACACGCCGTGGCCCGTCTGCCTGCCATGTCAGCCCGTATCCCACCCGATCTCCCTTGGATAACTGCCGGATTTGCAGAATATGCGCCTGCAATCTCACAACAGGTGCAAGAGGGTTGGGGCCGGATGTGTTTGGGGCAATGCCGTACAAAGCCGCACCGGGCCGAACAAGGCTCTGGTGAAATGCTTCCCCCAGAAAAATACCGGAGGATGCCGCAAGGCTGAGAGGGGCCTTTGGCAGCAAAGCAGCATATGTCTGCAACGTGCGGAGCTGGTCCGCATTGGCAGGATTTTCAGGCGTATCGGCGCAAGCCAGATGGCTCATGATCAGGCTGAGAGAAATACCCGTCAGGCGCTCAGGCTCCTGTGCCAGACGCTGGACATCCGCGCCGGAAAGACCAAAGCGGGACATGCCGGTATCCAGTTGCAGGACCGCATCCAGCGGGCGATCAAGCTGTTTTGCCAGACTCTGCAACTGACTGATCTGCTCAAGAGAATTCAAAACAGGACGCAGGCCGGAGCGAACACAGTCTTCCACGGCTTCAGGGCGCGCGCCGTGCAACACCGTAATCTGCGTAGCCGGGGAAACCCATTGCCGCAGAGCCAGACCTTCATCCACATGCGCGACAAAAAAATGTCGCGCTCCGGCCTGCTCCAGCACCGGCGCAACCTGCGCGGCTCCCAGACCATACGCATCTGCCTTGACGACGGCGGCACAGAGTGCGCCGGGGGTTCTGGCGTCCAGCAGACGATAGTTTGCAGCAATCGCGGCAAGGTCAACCGTCAGAATGGCCCCGGCCCGATGTGCTGGCCAGTCAGGAGAAACAGAAACACAGGAAGACGCCACAGCTAACCATCCAGAATATTTCGACTCCAAAACCTTAACAAAAAGCCTGTGGAATATCCTGTCGATCAGCCGCATAAAATGCGACACACCTCCAAATTTCCTGTAGATTATGCCAAGAAAAGCAGGATATCGCCTTATGATCTTCGACCGCCTGACAGACGCGATTTTACGCCACCTTCAGCATGATGGCCGCATGAGCAATGCGGAACTGGCCCAGAAGGTCGGGCTCTCCCCGTCCGCCTGTCTGCGCCGGGTTAAAATACTGGAACAGGAAGGCGTTATTCAGGGCTACCGCGCTATTATTGATAAAAACGCGGTCCACAGTATGTCCACCGTCATTGTGCAGATCACACTGGAACGGCAGACCGATGATTGCCTGCGCCGCTTTGAAAGCCGGGCGCGCGAATGCCCGGATGTCAAAGAATGTTACCTCATGACGGGAGACGCAGATTATCTGCTGCGCGTGGAAGCCCGCGACATGTCAGATTACGAACGGATTCATAAAGAAGAATTATCCCGGATGCCGGGGGTGGTGCGGATACAAAGTAATTTTGCCATCCGCCCCGTCGTTCAGCCCTGGAAAAGCTGAACAGCCAGAAAAGCTGGAAGTCTCAGTCTTCCGGCTCTTCCTCGTCGTGGTCTTTAGACCCCAGATCGCGCTGAACATCCGGGGATTTCAGCAGCGAATCCATATGCATCGCGACATCCAGTGTCGTATCCGGCTGGAAATGCAATTCGGGTGCCGCGCGCAGACGCAGCTTGTGGGACATCTGGGTCCGCAACCATGGCCCGACCCGCTTGAGAGCAGGCAGCAACGCATCGACATCGCTTCGGCCAAGACGTGCCACAAAAACGGTGGCGTGTTTAAAGTCGGGAGAAAGCCGGACTTCCGTCACCGTGACCGTAGCATCCGCCAGATCCGGGTCACGGAATGTGGTGCGGGCAAACAGTTCCGCCAGCACGCGTCGCACTTCTTCACCCACGCGCAACTGGCGCTGGGACGGCCCTAATGGAGAAAGACCGGCGAGATATCCCGCCGGTCCTGCATTCCCTGCCTTGCCTGATCCGTTGCGACGGCTCATGCAGGCACCAGTTCGCTTTCAAAGCACTCGACCACGTCACCTTCGCGCAGGTCATTATACCCCGCGAAAGACAGACCGCACTCGTAGCCTTTGGCCACTTCCTTCACATCGTCCTTGAAGCGTTTGAGCTGGCTCAGATCACCTTCATGGATCACCACGCCATCACGCAGCAGACGCACACCACAGCCGCGCTTGACCACGCCTTCCGTAATGTAGCAACCGGCCACTTTGCCGACCTTGGTAATTTCGAAAACCTTGCGGATTTCGGCATAACCCAGGAACTTCTCGCGATGTTTGGGCGCAATCTTGCCGCGCACCAGCTGTTCCACGTCATCCGCCACCTGATAGATGATGGAGTAGTAGCGGATTTCCACACCCTCGCGCTGGGCGAGTGTGCGGGCCTGCGCCGTGGCACGCACGTTGAAGGCGATAATGATGGCGTCAGACGCTTTGGCGAACTGCACATCACTTTCCGTGATCTGCCCCACCGTTGCGTTGAGCACCCGCACCGCGACTTCTTCATGCGCCAGCTTCAGCACGGTTGTCTGAATGGCTTCAGCAGACCCCTGCACGTCGGCCTTGATAAGAACCGCGACTTCCTTCTGCTCACCAGCCTGAATCCGCGCCAGCATCTGATCCAGCGTGCCGCGGGCGGCAACCTGACCAGCAACCTGATGCTCCTTCAGTTTCCGCTGACGGAACTCAGAAATCTCACGGGCGCGGTTTTCATTTTCCACGACAACAAACGGAGCACCAGCAGACGGCACACCTGTCAGGCCGAGAATTTCAACCGGCATGGACGG
Source organism: Drosophila nigromelanica (assembly GCA_004149465.1). Taxonomy (NCBI): domain Eukaryota; kingdom Metazoa; phylum Arthropoda; class Insecta; order Diptera; family Drosophilidae; genus Drosophila; species Drosophila nigromelanica. The sequence continues at coordinate 22,247 of SCDS01001435.1, forward strand.
CGTTGCATCCGTAATCTGACGACCACGGTCATCCAGCAGCGCACGCACACGGCCCCATTCAGAGCCAGCCACAACAATGTCGCCCTTATGCAGGGTGCCTTTCTGCACCAGCACAGAGGCCACAGAACCACGGCCACGATCCAGACGGCTTTCAATCACCGCACCTTCCGCCGAACGGTCCGGGTTGGCTTTCAGGTCAAGAATTTCGGCCTGCAGAAGAATGGCTTCTTCAAGCTGTTCCAGACCAAGACGCTTGGTGGCGGACACTTCCACGTCCTGAACGTCACCGCTCATGGATTCCACAACAATCTCGTGGTTCAGCAGTTCCTGCCGCACCCGGTCCGGGTTTGCACCCGGCTTGTCGATCTTGTTGATCGCCACAATGATCGGCGCATTCGCAGCTTTGGCGTGTTTGATGGCTTCAATCGTCTGCGGCATCACACCGTCATCCGCTGCCACCACCAGCACCACCACGTCGGTAATGGATGCACCACGGGCACGCATGGCGGTAAACGCCTCATGGCCCGGTGTATCCAGGAACGTGATCTTCGCACCAGATTTCAGCGTGACCTGATAGGCACCGATATGCTGGGTAATACCACCGGCTTCCCCTGCGGCCACATCCGTGGTGCGCAGCGCATCAAGCAGGGAGGTCTTACCATGGTCAACATGGCCCATCACGGTCACAACCGGCGGACGAGAAACCAGCTCTTCGGGCTGATCCTCAACGCCTTCGATCCCCAGTTCGACGTCGCTTTCAGAAACACGGCGCACACGGTGGCCGAATTCTTCAACAATCAGCTCGGCCGTATCGGCATCAATGCTCTGCGTGACAGTCGCCATGACGCCGTTTTTCATCAGCGCCTTGATAACCTCACCCTGACGGGCGGCCATACGGTTGGCGAGTTCCTGCACGGTAATGGTTTCCGGCAGAATCACATCACGCACCACGCGGACCTGATCGGCACGCAGGCGTTCAAGCTCGGCCTGACGGCGTTCACGCTCACGCTGGCGACGCACAGACGCGAGTGAACGCGTCTTGTCATCATCCCCTTCGATCGCGGCCTGCACGTCAATACGGCCTGCACGGCGCCCGGAATCATTTTTACGCGGCCCGGCGCTCTTGCGGCTCGGCGGTGCACCGCTGCCACCCGGACGGCGTGCGGGAGCACGACGCGGTTCATCATCACCTTCCGCGCCACGGCCACGCAGACGCAGGGTCTGAGCCGCCGGAGCTTCCGCACCCGTGTTCGCAGCAGGCTGCGGGCGGGGGGTTGCGGGTTTGAGCGGACGGGCCGGCATGATTGCACGTTCGGCCAGAGGCTTCAGGCGATTAACGGGCGGCGCAAGCGTCACTTCACCCGGAATCGGCACAGCCGACACAACGGGGCCTTTCGGCTCGATCGGCTTGATGGCGTCAATACGGGCCTTACGTTCGGCTTCTTCCGCCTCAACCTGAGCAGCAGCCTGCTCTTCCGCAGCACGCTTTTCGTCTTCTTCCCGACGACGTGCTTCTTCAGCCGCAGACAGGATCTGAATCTTTTCCTGTTCGCGCCGTTCGGCCTCACGCCGTTCAGCCTCAGCAGCTTCTTTTGCCTGCTCCACCAGCACACGCTGGCGCATGGCCAGTTCAGCAGCCGTCAGGGTGCGACCACCCCCGGCCCGCCCGCCGGCACCTCGACCACCAGCGCCACCAGGAGTACCGGGGCCACGCTTTTTGCGCACCTCAACCTGTACAACCTTCGAACGCCCATGGCTGAAACTCTGCCGCACGGACCCGGCATCAACCGTCCGTCCGACGTCCGAACGCCCTGCCGGTCGAAGGGACAGACGCCCCTTGCCCTGATCCTGATCCTTGCCTTCGCTCATTGACCCGCCTGTTCACACCCATCCGCCGGAAAGGTCCGACGAACCCGGGAGCCGCCATCGGCAACCCCCGAAAAACGCTTATTCTCACAACACAGACGCGAGGCCAGAACCCCGGCCGCCAGCGCCGCATTCACCACTCGCTCCCGCCCGAAAACCTTTGCAAGGTCTTCCGTTGAGAGCGCCTCAACCACGGGGAGGTCCCTGGCGCCCGACATGAGCCGCCCAAGTTCATCTCCGCTTCCATCCGATGCGTGAACGATCACGGCAGCACGACGCTGCGCAACCCATTCCCGCACCTTCATAAAACCGCTTATGGACTGCCCGGCACGCCGCGCCAGCCCAAGAAGTTCCACCATGCGCCGGAGCAGACCCGCCTCCACCTGAGCGGACAGATCTTCCGGCACTGTAACCTGGCACCGCGCGGCGCGTGCGAACACGCCGCGTTTGCGGGCCTGTTCTATCACATCCCGCCGGGCGCTCAACCATATTCCCCGTCCGGGAAGACGGGCATCCAGATCCGGGACAACAACACCAGAGGGTGACACCACAAACCGTATCATCAGGGAGGGCTGCCCCTGCTCCCGCGTTACCGCGCAACGCCGCAGGGGACCTTTCTCATCATCATACGCTTCGGGCAAATCACCACTCATTGTTCGTCAGGCCCGAAGTCCCTGCTCAGCCTTCTTCCTGATCGGAAGGCTTACCCTCTTCTCCATCAAACCAGTGAGCACGTGCCGCCATGATGATTTCATTGGCAGCATCTTCCTCAATGGCATCGGATCCGAGAATCTCGATCACAAGCATCTGGTTCGTGAAGACCCCGAGATTGGCGATATCGTCCGTCACACCAAGCTCACGGCGCTTGGCATCAAGGTTTTCTTCCTGACGCACCAGATAGGCTTCGGCGCGCTGAACCAGCTCACCCACCACCGACTCGTCAAAGCCTTCAATACCAATCAGCTCGTCCGGTTCAGCATAGGCCAGTTCTTCAACCGTGTGGAATCCTTCTGTGACCAGCAGCCCTGCAATGACGTCATCAACGTCCAGCGCTTCCACAAACAGATTGGTCCGGCGGCGAAATTCTTCCTGACGGCGTTCGGATTCTTCCGCTTCCGTCAGAATATCAATATCCCAGCGCGTAAGCTGGCTGGCCAGACGCACGTTCTGACCACGGCGGCCGATGGCCAGAGAAAGCTGTTCATCTGGCACAACCACTTCAACGCGGCCGGCTTCTTCATCCATCACTACCTTGCTGACTTCAGCCGGAGCAAGGGCATTCACCACAAAAGTGGCAGCCTGCGGGCTCCAGGGGATGATATCGATTTTCTCACCCTGCAATTCCGCCACAACGGCCTGCACGCGGGAGCCACGCATACCAACGCAGGCCCCGACCGGGTCGATGGACGCATCACGGGAGATAACGGCCATTTTTGCACGGGAACCGGGGTCACGCGCCACAGCCTTGATCTCGATGATGCCATCATAGATTTCCGGCACTTCCTGCGCAAACAGCTTGGCCAGAAAGGCCGGATGCGTGCGGGAGAGGAAAATCTGCGGGCCACGCGGTTCATCACGCACATCATAGATGTAGGCGCGGACGCGGTCCGAGTTGCGGAATGTTTCACGCGGGATCAGCTCATCACGGCGCAGCAGCGCTTCCGCAGAGCCGATTTCAACCATCAGGTTGCCATACTCGGTCCGCTTGACGGTGCCGTTCACAATCTCGCCCACGCGGTCCTTGAACTCATTGTACTGGCGCTTGCGTTCATATTCACGCACGCGCTGGACAATCACCTGCTTGGCGGTCTGGGCGGCAATACGGCCAAAATCAATCGGCGGCAGCGGATCAACCAGATACTCACCAGCCTTGATTTCAGGCTGGAACTTGCTGGCAATTGCCAGCGGGATCTGGGTTTCTTCGTTCTCTACCGTCTCAACCACTTCAGTCCAGCGGGAAAGGCGGACTTCCCCGGTCCGGCGGTCAATCGTCGCGCGAATATCTTTTTCGTGCCCGTATTTTGCACGACCGGCCTTCTGGATGGCCTGCTCCATGGCCTCCAGAACTTCCTCGCGCTCGATTCCTTTCTCGCGCGAGACAGCATCTGCAACCAGCAGCAGTTCAGGACGGGAAACAGAGGTATCCATACTCTCAGCTCTCCAAAGCAGGCGGCTTGATCAGTGTAACTTGCGCCCGGCCGGATCTTCTTCCCCGACCTTGCTCTTTTCTTCTTCACCCGTCTCGGCCGGGCGCGCCATCTGCGCACTCGCCTCGATCAGGGCATCTGTCAGGACCAGTCTTGCCCGCCGGATTTCTTCCAGCGGCAGGGCGGCCTCGGTCCCATCATCCAGCCGCAGCCGGGCAATACCATCTTCCGCCCCAAGCACAACACCGGAAAACCGGCGGCGGCCGTCAATCGGCACCAGCACTTCGGCCTTGGCCTGATGCCCGGCAAAGCGGTTCCAGTCCTTGGCGCGGGTCAGTGGTCTGTCGATTCCCGCGGAGGAAACTTCCAGAGTCCACGCCCCCGGAATAGGGTCTTCCACATCCAGCACGGCGCCAACCGCATGGCTGATACGTTCGCAATCTTCCACGCTGATCAGCGAACCATCTGCGCGGTCTGCCATGATCTGCACGGTCGGGCTTTCACGCCCCAGCACCGCAATGCGGACAATTTCATATCCCATGTCTTCCAGCGTTGGCGCCACAAGGGCGACAAGCCGGGCTTCAAGACCGGAATGAGCAGGCAGATCAGCGTCCAATGCAAAAAAGGCGGCCCGTCAAGGCCACCCCCCAAAATTCTGAATTCAATGAAAGGATGATCCTCCATGTAGGGGATACACCGCCACGCTGCAAGAGCGGAAAGAGAGTCGCCTGCCCCGCCCGGCTGAATTCGTGAAAAAGAAATTAATCAGACATATTCTTTTTTCAGGCCTTTGCTGCAGTCTCAGCCCTTGCGCTTTCCCGCCCGGATATGTCTGATTGTTTTATGACGTATTCGCCTGATCCCGCATACAAGGCACAGCCAGAAAAAGAGGAAAAACCCTCTCATTTGCGCCTCATCATGGTCGCACTGGCAACCTGCGCTCTGGTGGCCGGGGCTGGCTTTCATTACGCCGGCTCAAACACCGGAAGCCCCACAGCGCCTCTCGCCGGAGGCAGTGCCGACCAGAACGGCAGCACGGCTCAGCCGCGCCCCGGTGTGCAGTTTTCCCTGATTGCCCCGGACAAGGCAGCGGACGCCCTGGCCATGACCAGCTTTTCTGAAAAGGAAAAGGCCGACATTCTGGCAGGCGTGAAGCGGCGGGAACTGCGGCTGGTAGCCATGCCGATTTTTGATGCAACGGGAGCTGGCGGCACGGTTACGGTGGCGTGTGGCACCATGCACCAGACAGTCCTGCTTCAGCCCAAACCGACTGTTCTGATTCTTCCCATTACAGTCAGCGGGAATGTTGATATCATTCCATCGTCTGACCCCGGTGCTATCGGGATCGGAAGTGGTGTGGTGACCATGTTTGGCCCGCAAGCGCTGCCCATCATGCATCAGGGTGACACACTTGGCCTGACGGTGATCGCGCAATGAAAGCTCTTCTTCCGGCTCTTAACCGGCTTATGCCGCTGATGATGGTCATCTTTCTGGTCCTTGCCAGTGTCCAGATGGCTATCAGCCTGCACCTCTCTCTGGCCTCCCTCACCCACTTCATGGAATGGTGTGCGCCGGCCTGGCCCGTGCTGGCTGCGGTAGGCGGGCTCCTGACAATCGGGGGGCTCTTATTTGAAACACGCGCGGAACGGCTCGCACGCAAGGGCCTGTTACGCCGACGGGGGTGGATGATGGATGTTCTCGCCAGACTGACCAACCGCAACGCACTGGAAGAAATGCTGGCGCGTGAGCAGCGGGAAACAACAATTGACGCTGAGGAACTGGCCGCCAACCTGCGCGCCCGCGTTATCGGGCAGGATCAGGTCTGCGAGGATATCGCAACCCAGCTCCGCCGCCGCCTGGCCCTGCAGGTCCGTGGCAAGCCGGTGGGGATCTTCCTGCTGGCCGGGCCGCCCGGTACCGGCAAAACCTATCTGGCCAAACAGCTCGCCCGCCAGCTTGAACGCCCTCTGCTGCATTTTGATATGACGCAGATGAGCAGCCCGCACGCCGCAACGCAGCTTTTTGGCTCGCCGAAAGGCTATGTAGGGTCTGACACTTACGGCAAGCTGACAGGCGGCCTGAAGGAAAAACCGGATGCCGTTGTGCTGCTGGATGAAATTGAAAAAGCCCACCCGGATGTTTTCAAAAAATTCCTGACCGCCTGGAATGACGGGCATGTAACGGAAGCCTCCACCGGCCAGCAGATTTCCACCGTGCGCAGCATCTTTGTGCTGACCTCCAACATCGCCACCGATGCGCTGACGGAAATTGCCGACCGCCTGCATAACGACCCGGACCGCATGCGCGCCGAGTCGGTCGAGGCGCTGCGTCAGGCTGGCTTTGCCCCGGAAGTGCTCAACCGTCTGGACCGCATCTTTGTCTTCCGCGCGCTGAAAGGGCTGGATATTGCCCGTGTTTCCGCGCTGGAAATTGAAGGCATGATTGAAAGCTACGGCCTGAAAGTAGAAACCGGCGGCATTGACGCAGGCCTGCTGATGGACGTGATGCGCCGCCAGAGCCGCATGGGGGATTCCGCCTCCGCGCGTGATCTGGTCCGCTCCATTGAGGATATGATCAGCGAATCGCTGATTATTGCCCGCCAGCAGGGAGCCGAGATGGTGCGCATCGTGCGGGACGACGACGGCACGATTACCGCCAAAATCGCGGATGGTACACCCGATAACGGGGATGCCATTCATGCCCGCCTAACGCCGTAAGGCTGGTCTTCCTAACCAGCCTTACATCTGCTTTTGATTTTACTCTGAACTGAGCACCCCGGCATGTCCGCTTTTACCCGCCTCTGGCAACGCGCGCCCCTGTGGCGCACGGCCCTGATTACCACCGGTGTGTGCGGGGTGTTTTCCGTGCTGTTTCCTGCCCCATGGCTGGTCAACCGGTTGCCGTATTACGGTACGCTGACCTCCAAGGTTGGCCATATGATGGGCCGGTCTGCCCCCGGGACAGACGCACAGCCGGATGGGGGCGATGAAGGGCGGCGGATGGTCTCTCAACCGCCAATGGATGCACAGTTTGAGGGCGTGATTCCCTTTGCCGGGCGGCAGCTCCCGCTACCTGCGGGCAAGTGGCACCCTGTCCTGAACTATCAGGATGACGTGGAGCACGGAGAAGTTCTGACATCCATTTTTGTCCGCTCTGAACAGGGGGCCGTAACGGGCTTTATTATTGCGCAGGCCACGACGCAGTCCCTACCGGCATCCGCGACGGAACAGCTTGAGGCCCAGTGCCACAGCACGTTCAATTTTACCGTGGGTGATCTGCCGCAGGATGGAAACCGCACAGAATGCTGGATGACATCCCCCATCAAGGTGGTGAACAACCTGTTCATCACATCCAATCAGGCCCTTCAGGGCATGCTGAGCAGCCCGCTCTTTATTCCGCCTGCGCTGCAACGGCTTGGTATGATGGGCTTCCAGCTTCCACCCGTTCTGGTGGATGCTGCATGGACGCGGATTGAAAAAAGCAAGTCTGGCAAAGGCGTGGACTTTGCGACCATTCACACGCTGATCAGCCCGGCCCTTCCCGGCCCGAAGGCGGTTGTGCCGGGGTCACCCGAAAACTGGTCGCACGGCGGCATGGCGGATGCCCCCGTAGTGGCGGACTTTGTCGGCCGCACAGACACCTGGCTAAAAGGCTGGCTGCCTTACCTGCGCAAGAGCTATAAAGGGGAAGTGGATAGCAGCGCCCCACTGCCTCAGGCGGCCGCAACGGACCCCGGCTTTCACAGCTAAAGGCAGCACCATGCCTGGGATGCTCTGCGCAGCCCTTCGGCATGGTGGTGAGTGTTGTCAGGCGGGCAGATCGTCCCGCAGAACTTCTGATGAAACTTCCACCAGAAAATCCAGCACGGTACGGGTGCGTAGCGGCAGAGTGCGCGGCCCGGTATGCACGGCGTAGAACGGCAGGTTTGGAATTTTCCAGTCCGGAAAAAGCCTGACCAGCTTGCCGGACTCCACATCCTGCCGCACCTGAAATTCCGGCAGCAGACCAATACCAATATCGGCAGAAACAGCCGACAATACAGCCTCACTACTATTGGCGCGGAACACGGCTGAGGGCGCAATCACGCTTTCCTCCTCGTCCCGGAACAGGTTCCAGTCATGCCGGCCGCCGCCATAATTGTAGACAATAGCCGGATATTCCGGAAGTTCTCTGGGATGCTGGGGCGTACCACAGCGCGCCAGACAGGCCGGGGATGCCACAAGCCATTTGCGGACGACACCAAGCTTGCGGGCAATCAGGGAGCCTTCGGCAATCTCACCAACCCGCACGGCCAGATCCAGCCCTTCTTCAACCAGATCCCCAAACCCGTCCCGAATAACAACTTCAACAGACAGGTCCGGGTGGCGGTCCAGCAATTCCCCCAGACGACTGGTGAAATACAACCCGAATGCAGTCGTCATACCCAGTCTGACCAGCCCGGAGACCGAAGCCCGGCGGCGGCCCAGAACAGTTTCCGCGGTTTCGAGAATTTCCAGCACTTCATACGCATGCGGGAGCAGGCTGCGCCCGTCTTCCGTCATCATCAGGCTGCGGGTTGTGCGCGCAAACAGCGTTGTCCCGTAATGCGCTTCCAGCAACGCAATATGGCGGGAGATGGTTGGTTGACTAACTCCCGTCTCTCTTGAGACAGCAGAAAAGGAGCCTGTGGCCGCCACGCGGACAAAGCTGTGCAGTGCTGAAAGAAGATCCATTCAATCCCGGACTTTTTTGCAGAGATTCCGCCATGACCCGCCACCGCCCTTGGAATATGTCAGACCCGGACAGCCCGGTTTATTACACCGCGTCCCACACCCGCAGACAGAAACAAGTGATAACCCAAACCTATCAGGCTATTTGTCTTATTTGTGACGTAATCTCCTTAAGGAGACAATACGGTGTGTTCTCTGCCCCGCCATGCCGTAAGCGCATTGGCAGGCGGCTTTAACGCCGCCTGATATGCGGCTGCGAGAGCTTTTTCTCCGCCATGCGAGCCAGCCGGACAAACGGCAGACCAAGCAGAAGATACGCTCCGCCGACCATAAGCCCCGTACCAAAATAATCAAAATAGGTTGAGGAAAGCCGGATGTAGGTCTGGGTAAGCTCCGTCAGAGTAATGACACTGACCAGAGAGGAGTCTTTCAGCAAAGAAATGAAGTCATTGGTCATGACGGGCATGACGAGCCGGAACGCCTGCGGCACCACCACGTAGCGCAAGGCCTGCACATGCGTCATGTTCAGCGCCAGTGCCGCTTCCATCTGCCCCCGTGCGACGGACTGCAATCCGGCCCGGTAATTCTCGGCTTCATAGGCAGCATAGTTCAGCCCGAGCGCCAGCACCCCGGCCACAAATGGCGTCAGGTTCAGGCCGCATTGCGGTAGACCGTAGAAAATCAGCAAAATCTGGATCAGCAGTGGGGTGCCGCGCACAACTTCCACATACAAGGAAGACAGCGCCGCCAGCGGAGCCGGACCATACAGCCGCAGCAGGGCCAGAGTCAGCCCAAGCCCCACAGCCAGAACCATGGCGCAGAGTGAAACCAGCAGCGTCAGCACCGCGCCTTTGGCCAGCAACGGCAAAAAGCTTGCATACCGCGCCACTTTGGCGCGCCAGCCGGAGGACCCATGCAGAGCGGCGACGTAGTCATTCCAGCTCACAGGCTCGATCGCCGGGGTAGACGCATCGTCAGCCCATGCGGCGGCCTGCGGCGTCCACAGGTTCCAGCGCGCCAGAATCCGGTGCAGGCTGCCATCTTTCTTCATGGCTTGCAGCGCCGTATTGATCTGCTCCCGCAGGGCCGCATTCTGCCCTTTGGCAAACGCAATGCCGTAAGACACCGTGCCGACTGGCTCCCCAACCAGTTGCAGGTCGGGGTTGGTCGCGCCGTAATACTGGGCAATGGGTCCGTCAATCAGCACGGCATCCGTGCGGCCATTGACCAGATCCATAAAAACATTGGTTTCTTCATCATAGGTGCGAACCTGCACCTGCGGATGATTCGCCAGAATACGCTCCGCCTGCGTGGCCTTCATGGTGCCAACAACATGCCCGTTCAGCGCCTCCAGACTGGAGAGCGTCGGGCCGCTGCGCCGCACAACAATCCGCTCGGACGTGACGTAATACGGAATACTGAAATCAATCCCTTCCGCATGTTCGGGCGTGATCTCAATCCCGCAGATCACCATTTCATACAGGCCACGCTGCAGCCCGGGAATCAGCCCGTCCCAGTCATTCTGGACAAACTGCACAGGCTTGCTGATATGCTCGCCCAGAGACTGCATCAGGTCATATTCAAACCCGGTCAGCCGGGCCTGATTATTGGGGTCATGGAAGGTGTAGGGCACATCCGCCGAGGCATCGGCACCCCAGCGCAAAGGCTGTTCCGCGTAAGCTGCGTGAGGAACGCCCCCTCCGGCCAGCAGCACCATAAGCATTGCGCAGATCAGCCAATGCGGAACGGTTAAAAACCGGGCCAGTTGGCGCCGCATGCCGTGCTTCACAAAACAGTCCTTAAAAAACGCCGCGTCCGCTCATCTGCCGGATTCACACACAGGATTTCCGGCGGCCCGGATTCAATAATATGGCCGCCATCCATGTAAACGATTGTATCTGAGGCCACCTGCGCAAACCGCATATCATGCGTGACAATAATCTGCGTCATGCCTTCATCATCCAGCGTGCGCATCACGCCCAGCACTTCCTCCGCCACAATGGGGTCCAGAGCCGAAGTAGGTTCGTCATACAGCATGATCTCGGGCCGCATGGCCAGCGCCCGCGCAATGGCGGCGCGCTGCTGCTGCCCGCCAGAAAGAGAAACAGGGTAACGCTGCGCCACACGGCCCAGCCCGACCTTTTCCAGCAACGCCATCGCCTCATCCCGCTCAGCCGGTCCCGTCTCACCCTTCACAACACGCGGGGCAAGCAGAACGTTATCAAGCACGCTCAGATGCGGAAAAAGATTAAAGTTTTGAAAAACCATCCCGACATGGGTGCGGAGCCGGTGCGCAACGTGCTCATCCGCACGGCGCCAAGGGCCGCCATCCCGGGCAATGGTCACGCCCATGGCGTTAATGGTGCCACGATCCGGAATTTCCAGAAAATTCAGACAGCGCAGAAATGTTGATTTCCCGCACCCTGAAGGGCCGATGATGGAGACCAGTTCCCCTTTGCGCACCTGAAGGGATACGCCCCCCAGAATAGCACCGTCCCCAAAGCTTTTGTGAATATCCTGTGCGTCCAGCACAACAGGTTCATTTTCAAGGCAAAAAGCCGGCCCGGAGTTATCCGGACCGGCGTTCTGATGTTCCGGTGGAACAAGAAAATCGTCAGGCAGCTTTGGTCATCCCACGCAACACATACTGGAGAATGCCACCATGCCGGTAATACTCAACTTCGTCCAGTGTATCGACGCGGCACAGAAGCGGCACTCCAGACCTTTGATGGTGATGATTTCATCACCCTTCAGCTTCAGGGTCTGGCGGGTTGTGCCTTCCTTGAACAGCAGAGGCAGGACGCCCATGCCCACAAGGTTGGAACGGTGGATACGTTCAAAGCTCTCCGCGATCACGGCCTTGATGCCCAGCAACAGGGTGCCTTTCGCGGCCCAGTCACGGGAGGACCCCATGCCGTATTCCTTACCGCCGAACACAACAAGAGGGGTGCCCTCTTTCTTGTATTCCATGGCGACATCGTAAATGGAGCCTTCCTTGCCATCCGGGAAGTGCTTGGACAGCCCCCCTTCGGTGCCGGGAAGCATCTCATTCTTGATACGGATGTTGGCGAAGGTGCCACGCACCATCACGCGGTCATTCCCGCGGCGTGAGCCGTAGGAGTTGAAGTCCCGCGGTTCCACACCATGCTCGATCAGATAACGGCCTGCCGGAGAATCCTTCTTGATGGCACCGGCGGGTGAGATGTGATCGGTCGTGATGTTATCACCCAGAACAGCAAGGATACGGGCGTTTTCAATGCCGCCACGTGCTGCGGGTTCCGGCGTGATATCCTTGAAATACGGCGGGTCCTGCACGTAGGTGGAATTCGGGTCCCACTTGTAGGTTTCAGACCCTGTGGCCACCTTCAGGTCCTGCCACTCCTTGGTGCCTTTGGATACGTTCTTGTAGCGGTTGATGAACTCTTCACGGTTGATGGAAGACCCGATCAGATCCGCGATTTCCTTGTTGGAAGGCCAGATATCTTTCAGATAAACCGGCTTGCCATCCTTGGACGTGCCCAGCGGTTCGGTCGTGATATCTTTCCGCATGGTGCCCAGCAGAGAATAGGCAACCACCAGCGGCGGGCTGGCCAGATAGTTGGCGCGCACGTTGGGGGAAATACGGCCTTCAAAGTTACGGTTACCAGACAGAACAGAAACGGCCACAAGGTCGTTGTTCTCAATGGCGTCCACAATATGGGACGGCAGCGGGCCGGAGTTCCCGATACAGGTGGTGCAGCCATAACCCACGGTGTTGAAGCCCATGGCATCCAGATCTTCAGACAGCTTGGAGCGGTCCAGATAATCCGTCACCACCTGAGAGCCGGGAGCCAGAGAGGTCTTCACCCACGGTTTTGGCGTCAGGCCCAGTGCGCGGGCCTTGCGGGCCACAAGCCCTGCGGCAATCAGCACGGCCGGGTTGGACGTGTTGGTGCAGGAGGTGATGGCGGCAATGACGATATCACCCTGACCAATTTCATAATTGGTCCCGGCGACCGGCACTTTCTTGTTTGCGTCGTTTGCCGGAACACCCAGTGAAGAGGTCAGTTCTTTTTCAAACGCGGTTTTGGCTTCCTTCAGCACCACGCGGTCCTGCGGGCGTTTGGGGCCGGAGATGGACGGCACAACCGTGGACAGATCCAGTTCCAGAACATCCGTAAAGACGGGTTCCGGCGTGTCGGATGTACGGAACATATCCTGCGCGCGCAGGTATTCTTCAGTCAGTTTGATGCGGTGTTCGTCACGGCCGGTTTCACGCAGGAAGTCCAGTGTGAGCGTATCAACCGGGAAGAAGCCGCAGGTTGCGCCATATTCCGGAGCCATGTTGGCAATGGTTGCGCGGTCAGCCACCGGCAGGTGGTCCAGAGCCGGGCCAAAGAACTCAACAAACTTGCCCACAACGCCCTTTTTACGGAGCATCTGCGTAACCGTCAGCACCAGATCGGTCGCAGTCGCGCCTTCCGGCAGCTTGCCCGTCAGGCGGAAGCCGATCACGTCCGGCACCAGCATGGCAATCGGCTGGCCGAGCATGGCGGCTTCAGCCTCAATCCCGCCAACACCCCAGCCCAGAACGCCCAGACCGTTGATCATGGTCGTGTGGCTGTCCGTGCCATACAGAGAGTCCGGATAAACGTAGTCTTTGCCATCCACATTGGCGGTCCAGGCAACCTGCGCGATATATTCGAGGTTCACCTGATGGCAGATCCCCGTATCCGGCGGCACAACCGAGAAGTTTTCAAACGCTTCCTGCCCCCAGCGCAGGAACGCATAACGCTCCCCGTTGCGCTCGAATTCCAGCGTGATGTTTTTCTGCAGCGCGTCTTTTGAGCCGTAGACATCCACCATCACGGAATGATCAATCACCAGATTGACCGGCACCAGCGGGTTCACCTTCTGCGGGTTGCCGTTCAGCTTCACAATCCCGTCGCGCATGGCGGCCAGATCGACCACAGCCGGCACGCCGGTAAAGTCCTGCATCAGAATGCGGGAAGGCTTGAACGGCACCTCTTTGGTGCTGCTTCCCTGCGGCAGCCAGCCTGCAATCGCTTTGGCGTCATCCACGTTGTAGGAATGACCATCTTCAAAGCGCAGCACATTTTCCAGCAGCACTTTCAACGAAACAGGCAGGCGGCTGATATCGCCAATGGTCTTTGCCGCTTCGGGAATGGAAAAATAATGATAGGTCTTGCCATCAACCGAGAGCGTGCGACCTGTCTTGAGTGAATCGTGCCCAACCGTTTTCATAGTAGCCCTTCTCCCCGATCACAGCCCATGGCTGGTGATACGTTCCGGAGTCGGCACGCCGCCATGTGCGGCGTTTTGCACTCACCCGGTCTTCCGGGCGGCCGACTTGATATCCCGATGACGGTAGAACATACCGGCAGTCGGGCGCTGCACAAGCGGGCAGGCAACCACGAAAACGCGAACACCCCGGCTTTGGCGGGGTTTAACTGGTAACAATAAGGAGAAGTCCTATCTCCGAGCTTTTTTCCGAGTCCTCTCCCCGGCTGGTTGCAGAGTCTCTCTCTGTTTTCCGGGGAGATCGTCTGGTGCTGGATGATGTCAGCTTAACGCTGGCCCCCGGCGGCGCGCTGTTGCTGACTGGCCCTAACGGCGCGGGCAAGTCCACTCTGCTGCGTGTTCTTGCGGGTTTGCGCCGCCCGGATGGCGGGGCTCTGCTATGGGATGGCGTGCCTGTCACGCAGGACCGGACGGCGCATGCGGCCCGCGTGGCGTATCTGGGGCATCAGGATGCCCTGAAGCCCAGCCTGACCGTACAGGAAAATCTGGCGCTGTTTGCCCGCGCTGGTGGTGGAGAGATGGACTCGGCGCTCAAAGCCGTTGACCTTCTGCACCTGTCCACCCTGCCCGCCCGCTTGCTCTCCGCCGGGCAGAAGCGCCGCACGGCGCTGGCCCGTGTGCTGCTGGCACAGGCTCCGCTCTGGCTGCTGGATGAACCGAGCCTCGGGCTGGACGCCGCCGCCGTAGACCTGCTGGGAGCCGCCATTGCCGCCCACCGCGCGCAGGGCGGCCTTGTTGTGGCGACAACCCATGTCCCCCTGCCCTTAGGAGAAGTCAGCCATCTGGCGCTACCCGGCATGCCAGACCAGAGCCGGGGCTGGTGGGGTGCGGAAGATAGCAGTCTGACAGGAGACGCAGCATGATGGAGCTCTTTTGCGCCCTCGTCCTCCGGGACCTGCGGCTGGCCCTGCGCCACGGCGCGGACACGCTGGGCGCGGTTCTCTTCTTTATCTTAACAGGTACGCTGTTTCCGCTTGCTCTTGGCCCCTCGCCCGAGCTGCTGCGCCACATGGCGCCCGGCATTATCTGGGTCTGCGCCCTGCTGGCCGCCCTGCTACCGCTGGACCGCCTGTTTGGCGCTGAACTGGAAGACGGATCACTTGATCAGCTCCTGCTGCTGGGTCTGCCGCCCTCTCTGGTCGCGCTCGCCAAAATTACCGCGCACTGGCTGACCACCGGCGTACCCTTGCTGCTGGCCGCCGTGCCGCTGGCTATCATGCTTGGCCTGCCCACCGCCACGCTGCCTATTTTACTGGCAGGTCTGTTGCTGGGGTCGATGGTCCTCTCTCTTATAGGAGGCATGGGGGCCTCCATTGTGCTGGGGGCCAGACGCGGCGGTGTTCTTCTGCCCCTGCTGGTGCTGCCGCTTATTACGCCAGCCCTGATTTTTGGGGCCGCAGCAATTGACGCCGCCCGCACCGGCCTGCCTTGGGCCCCCGACCTTGAACTGCTGGGCGCGTTCCTTGCCGCCGCCATTCCCCTCTGCCCACTGGCCGCCGGGGCAGGCCTGCGGGCGGCGGTGGAATAACGCCGCTCTCTCAAGACGCCTTAGCAAGGCCACACCACGCCAGATATCTGGCGGGTGCGGCCTTGTGCGGCGTTCAGTCAGGACTTTATCCGCAGACGCGCTCCCCCGCTTTTTGCCCTGTTATTTTACGGAGCCGGGTTGGAGTGGACCTGATGAATCGCGTTAATTTTAGCCTCCAGCTCCGGCGTGATCTGGACCGCGACGGACGTTAGCGCCGTCATCAGTTGCTCCACGCTGGTCGCCCCGATGATATTAGACGTAACGAACGGGCGGGACGTCACAAACGCGAGTGCAAACTGCACCGGGTCGATCCCTTCTTCCCGCGCAAGGGTCAGATAGGCTTCCACGGCCACATCCACACCCGGTTTTTCATAACGCTGGCCACGGTTAAACAACGTCGTTCGGGCACCGGCGGGCCGTGCGCCGTTCAGATATTTGCCCGTGAGATAACCCTGCGCTAGCGGAGAATAGGCCAGCAGGCTGACTTTCTCCCGCAATACCATTTCCGCCAGTCCAATTTCAAAGGTTCTGTTGATCAGATTATAAGCATTCTGAACCGAGGCAACACGCGGCACGCCCTCTTTTGCGCAGGCAAGAGATTTTGCAACCCCCCATGCGGTTTCATTTGAAAGACCAACATGACGGATTTTTCCTTCCGCCACCAGATCACCCAGTACGCCCAGCGTTTCGTCCAGCGGCACTTCATCCGCATCTGAAACCGTTGTAAAAGTTGTTCCACCTTCACCAAACAAACCGATTTTACGATCCGGCCAGTGCAGTTGGTACAGATCGAGATAATCCGTCCCCAGCCTTTTTAAAGAGCGCTCCAGCGCGTAACGGATCTGGCGCGGCGTCAGGCGCACTTCCTCCCCGTCAGACCTGAACCACGGGGACTGACTCCGGCCAACCACCTTGCTGGCCAGAACAATTTTATCGCGCGCACCACGCGCCTTCAGCCAGCTCCCGATAATTGTTTCCGTCGCGCCATATGTCTCGGCGCGCGGCGGAATGGAATAAAGCTCGGCAGTATCAATAAAATTGACGCCATGCTCCAGAGCCAGATCAAGCTGGGCATGCCCTTCTGCTTCCGTATTCTGCTGCCCAAATGTCATGGTTCCCAGACAGAGTTCACTGACCAGAATGCCGGTACGGCCAAGCTCACGATACTGCATGACTGAGTTCCTTCAGAATGTTTGCAGAAAATTATAACGCGAAACTCAAAAACATCCCAGCACACAGAACAATAAACAAAAATTTCACATTAAAAGCCATTTCGTATTCTGAAAAATATTGCTGTTTTCTCAAACACCCCACGGACGAACGCAAAATTTTCCAGATACTATCGAGCATCCTGCCTGCCTCATAACGGCACCGCATACAGGCCCTCTACAGGGACCCCATGGAGACTGATAAAACCCCTGACATTCAACCAGATGTGGAGACCATGAATGTCCGGTACTGTTCTTTTTTCCCCCAAACAGGTTCAGGAGCTTATCTCCACGGGCAATGTTGTGTTTATTGACGTGCGTGACAGCAAGGATTTTGAGGCTGGCCATCTGTCTGGCGCTGTGAATATGCCGGATATCTTTACCTATCTTGCAGAAACAACAGAAGATGGTCTGAAAACTCTTCAGGAAAAATTTGTCGCCCTGTTCTCTGAATATGGTCTCGATGGCAAGAAAACCGCGATTATTTACGAGGACGCGCTGCATACGCGCTACGGCGGATCATGCCGTGGCTACTGGATCTTGCGTTATCTGGGCTACCCTAATGTTGGTATTCTTGACGGTGGCCTGATGGCATGGAAACAGGCTGGCGGCGAACTGACAACGGAAAACACCCGACCAGAGCGCTCGATTTTTCCGGCCGCTCTTCAGAATAGCCTGATGGCAACCTATCAGGATGTGTTACATGCGCTGACAGACCCCACCGTCCGCCTGCTGGATAATCGTGACAAAGTGGAATGGCTGGCAGAAAGCTCATCTCCGTATGGCGTAGATTTTGCCCCACGGAAAGGTCGTATTCCCGGAGCCGTATGGATCGAATGGTATGAGTTCATGAAAGTCTCTGACGGGCAGGCATCTTTTCGCTCTCCAGAAGAAACTCTCACCCTTGCCGCATCCCGTGGCCTGAAACCTGATGATGATATCATCATCTATTGCTTCAAAGGCGCACGTGCTGCCAATACCTATGTTGCCCTTTCTCAGGCCGGTTTCAAAAAACTACGGATTTATATGGGGTCATGGAACGAATGGTCCCGTAATCCCGCCTTACCAATTGAGGACGGCACCCCGAAAGCAGCCGCTCCGTTCCTGAAACAGTAAATAAAAAAAAGCCCCCGACTGCCGCAAAGCAACCGGGGGCCAGCCACAGGCTCTCAATGGTGAGCTGTGGCTTATTTAGCCTGCGGAGCCGCCGGGGCTTGCTGCGGCACAGCCTGCACATTGACTGATGCATAGCGCACGGCGTTCTGCGCATCCCGCAGGGCTTCACTGGCCTTATAAGGATTCCCTTTAAGAACCTTTGCCGCGCGGGACACATCTTTGCGGGTCTGCTCAAGCGGAACCGCAGCGATAATATAATCCGCATCAATACCGGAGACTTTCAGCACCTCTCCGGCCCGTGCCGTATTACCCGCCCGCAGATGGCGATTGGCTGCTGCAACCGCCGCGTTTTTTTCGGGGGAAGGCTCAATCGCCTCGTCCAGCACAAGTTCTCCATCAATCGGCAACCATGCTACCGGCGTGCTGCTGGCAGACGCCGTGTGAGCAGGCTGTGCGGCTTTTGTTTTGGCGGGTTGCAGGTCTGTTTCCGCCTTCTGGAAAGCTGTATTATCTACGCGAGCGCGTTCCAGCGCTGTACTGGCGTCTGTAATCAGCCGACCCGCTGTTTCCAGATCCCCGTCAAAAATAGCCTGACGCGCCAGACCGATATCTTCAAAGGCCGTGCCGCCATCCACAGAGAGGCGTCCAAAATCCTGGGCGGCGGCATCTGCCACAGCAGGTGAAGCCGCTGGGGCGGGTGTTGCGGAACTGGTGGTCTGTGCAAACCCTGCTCCGGCAGGGGCCGCAGAGGCCAGAAGAGCCGCAAGCATCAGTCCTGTTTTTTTCATGAAATCTCTCCAGATCCGTCATAAACATTCGGGAGAGTGTTGAGCCAGATCAGTCCATCTGCAAAGGCAGGCCCACACAAGGCTGGGCTGCCGTTGCGTCTGGTCCGGGCGGAAGAGGCATAAAACAAGGGGAGCAGGCTCTGAAAGGCCTGCTCCCCTGTTAAAACATATCAGATATAATGCTCGGTCAGTGGCTGAAAGCCATTGAACCGGGTGGAGCAATAGGTCGAGACGTAAGCGCCCGTCGCTTCCAGATCCACCTGTTCCCCGGCTTCCAGCGCCAGAGGCAGCTCATAGGCTGTCTTTTCATACATGATATCCGCACCATCACAGGTCGGGCCGGCAATCGCGACGGGGCCTGTGGGGCCACCGTCCCGTGCCGTGCGAATGGCGTAGCGAATGGCTTCACCTTCCGTTTCCGCCAGACCACCAAAACGGCCGATATCCAGATAGACCCAGCGCGGGCCGTTTTCCCGGCCACGACGGCTGACCAGCACCACTTCTGACCGCACAACCCCGGCCTCACCCACAATAAAGCGGCCCGGCTCCACCAGCATTTCCGGCAGGGCATTGCCGAAATGGGTGGTCATGGCGTGGCTGATCGCCTGCGCGAAATGGTCAATTTCCGGCACATCCGCACGATAACGGACCGGGAAACCACCACCCAGATTGACCATACGCAGGTCCAGCCCGGCTGCGCTGAGGTCTGTAAACAGCGCGGCAACACGGGCAATCGCCACCTCATACGCATCAGAAGACAGTTGCTGACTGCCGACATGGAAGGACAGGCCATACGGGTCCAGCCCCAGCTCACGCGCCAGAAGCATCAGCTCCCGTGCGGAGTCGAGCGTCGTGCCGAACTTGCGGGACAGCGGCCATTCGGCGCCGTCATTATCCACCAGCAGGCGGCAATACACGCGGGACCCGGGGGCATGCGCCGCCAGCTTTTCCAGCTCTTCCCGGCAGTCAAACACAAACATCCGCACCCCGGCCTCATAAGCGGCCCGGATGGCAGAGACTTTTTTGACTGTATTGCCAAAGGAAATGGCATCGGGCGCCGCACCGGCTTCCAGACAGAGAGACACTTCCTCCCAGGAGGCTGCATCAAAGCAGGATCCAAGCCCTACCAGTCTGTTCAGAATCGGCATGGCCGGATTCGCCTTGACGGCATAATACACCCGCGCATGCGGCAGAGCGCTTGTCAGGGCATGATAACGCGCCTCAACCTGATCGACATCGACGACGAGGCAAGGCGTTGCTGGCTTTTGCTCAGCGAAAAAACGGGCGATTTTGGGATTCATCCCACCCATTCCCCCAATATAAGGCTCCATCGCTTTTGATAAATACGCGAGGAGGAGTTGCGAAACGGTCTAACGGACCAGCGACCAGAGAAGGGCTCCTAAAAAACGGAAACCCAGATTGCCAGAACGCTTGACGTCGTTGCGTAACCTCAGAGGGCCAGTGGCACGTGCGTTGCTGCGTAGGGGGGTGCATATGAGGCCAGAACGCCACAAGCGCAAGTCAAAAAAAGAACAGTTTTAAAAAAACATGGAAAACAGGCCTGAGGGGCTATAAAACCGGGTTTCATTCGGTTTCTTCACGTCTGCACAGCCTTCTGAACATTGCAGAACCCCCGTTCTCTTCCGTGAAGGGAACCGCCCGTTACAGCACACCAAAAAGGATGCTTTATAAACGATGCAGGTTCTCTGTGATCCAGCCGCTCCGCGTCCGCATGATCAGGCCCCCGCACAGGGGCAGACCACAGACGCCTCAGCCCATAACCCGACCTTCTCCCGCCCTTCCGCCCTGCGGTGGCGGGACTGGAAAGCCATTTTTACGCTGACGTTCAAAAGCCTGATTTCCGGCCCGACGACCCTCGTGGCCGCAGGCTGCGCTTTTTATACCACCCTGTCCCTCTTCCCGGCCATCAGTTCCCTGATTTCCATCTACGGGCTGGCGTTTGATGTGCAGACAGTCACCCCTCAGCTGGAAGTCCTGCGGAATTTGCTGCCACCGGGAGCCTATGCTCTGATTTATGACCGGATTCAGACACTGGTGGCCGAGCCACACAGCTCTCTGACCGTTACCCTCGTTATCTCGCTCAGTGTGGCGCTGTGGTCTGCCTCTGCGGCCACAAAATCGATTCTGGCAGCCCTGAACATCGCTTACAACACGCAGGAAAACCGTAACTTCTTTGTGTTTCAGCTGACAGCGCTGGCCATGACACTGTCTGCCGTGCTCGGTGCGGCCCTCACACTGGCGCTGATGGTGGCACTCCCGCTCCTGCTCAATCTGCCAGCCTGGCTGAACATCCCCACCCCGCCCGGCTCCATTGAGTTTCTGGCCCAGTGGAGCGGCCCGGTGATTATGTTCACCTTCCAGATTCTGGCCATGTCCGCGCTTTATCGTTTCGGGCCGGACCGCAAGACGCCCGGCCAGTGGCGCTGGGTTATTCCGGGGGCGCTTTTTGCCACCATTACATGGGTTATCGTGGCGTTCGGCTTCTCTTATTACGTGGCGCACATTGCCAGCTATAACGCCACCTACGGGCCTCTGGGGGCTGTCATTGCCATTATGATGTGGTTCTTCGTCAGCGCATGGGTCGTGCTGATGGGCGCGGAACTCAATGCCGAAATGGAAATCTACGCCCGGGGTGAACGCCGCAAGCCGCTGACCTTCTGATTTTCCCCATAATCCCGCATTCTTGCGGGACGGGCGCACATAAAAGGCCGGTCAGGACCATCCTGACTGGCCTTTTTTATCTCTTCGGTGCGCCGCCGGGTTTAGTGGCGGGCTGATCTCGCACGGGAACGGTGCAGAACACGCACACCGGACTGCGGCTGCGCCGCATCCATCTGCAGAGCACCGGAATCCAGGGATTCGCTGCCATCCTGCGGAGCAGACGCCACTTCAATCGGGGCGGTCTCAATTTTCACGTGGGCCACACCAGCACCGAGCATGCCAATACGTGCGGCAGCGGCCTGTGACAGATCAATAATGCGGTTATGGCTGTAAGGACCACGGTCATTCACCGTCACCACAACGGAGCGGCCAGTCTCTTCAGACGTCACGAGCAGTTTGCTGCCCAGCGGCGCGGTCGGGTGGGCTGCGGTCAGGCTGGCCTTGTTAAAGGCCGCGCCAGAGGATGTGCGGCGGTTATGGAAACGCCCACCATACCAGCTTGCCATGCCTTTCTGGAAATGGTGTGCGTGCGCGGGGTGTCCGGCTCCCGGGGCGTCAAAAGTGGGGTCCTGCTGCTCACGCGCGGCCAGAGCACGCTGAACGGAGTCGGCCCATGAGGTTGTCCCCTGTGGTCCTTGAGCTGCGGCTTTCGCTGCCGCTCCAGAGGCCATGGAGGCCATAACAAACACACTTCCCAGAAGTGCCCGGCGCAGGGCTGACATCCGCTTGTTTACTCCGTTTTCCGTTTCACCCAGCCAGTAAAGCCGGGACACAGCACAAAAAGCAACCGCTTTCTGCCTGCTGAAACCTTTTGCCTCTCCCCCTGCATGCCCGGCCCAAATGGCAAAAACGTGGCACCCGCGCCCCCATTCCGCCGCAACAGACACACGCCATCAGAAACAGAACGCACGTTTTTACGCAGGATTAGCTACGGCCCGGAACACTATGGAAAGACCCCTCATCGCTGTGTTTAACGGCCCGAACCTGAATATGCTTGGCCAGCGCCAGCCGGAAATTTATGGCCGCGCCACGCTGGATGATGTGGAGCAGATCTGCATCCAGACAGCCGACAAGCTGGATCTGGCAATCGACTTCCGTCAGACGAACATTGAAGGGGAGCTGATTTCCTGGGTGCAGGAATGCCGCAAGCGTGCGCGCGGCATCATCATCAATCCGGCGGGATACAGCCACACCTCCGTGGCGTTGCTGGATGCCCTGCTGGCCACGGACCTGCCCGTGATTGAGGTGCATATCTCCAACATTCACCGTCGTGAACCGTTCCGCCATATGTCTTATGTGTCCCGCGCCGCCGTTGGCGTGATATGTGGGCTAGGCGTGGCGGGGTATTCTCTGGCATTGCAGGCAATGACAGATCTTATTCTAGATGAGGATGACCAATGAGCGGATTGCTCGTGGACGCAGATGCCATTCGGGCATTGGCCGAAATTCTGACCGACACCGGACTGACTGAAATTGAGGTCTCGGAGAAAGACAGCCGCATCCGGGTGGCCCGCGCCCCCGCAACGGTGCAGGCTGTGGCACCCGCTGCTGTTGCCGCGGCCCCTGCTCCGGCACCCGTCGCAGCGCCTGCCGCCCCCGTGGCCGCAGCCCCGGCTGACCTCTCCCGCCATCCCGGCGCGGTCAACAGCCCGATGGTTGGTGTGGCGTATCTCACGCCTGACCCGTCCTCTCCCCCGTTTGTCAGTGAAGGGCAGATTGTCAGCGCTGGCCAGACCCTGCTGCTGATTGAAGCGATGAAAACCTTCAACCAGATCAAAGCCCCCAAAGCCGGCACGGTGAAAACCCTGCTTGTCACCTCGGGTGACCCGGTGGAATTTGGCCAGCCGCTCGCCATTATCGAGTGATGTTTTCCAAAATCCTTATCGCCAATCGCGGCGAGATTGCCCTTCGTGTCCTGCGCGCCTGCCGGGAACTGGGCATCAAAACCGTAGCGGTTCATTCCACAGCGGATGAAGACGCCATGCATGTGCGTCTGGCGGATGAAGCCGTGTGTATCGGGCCGCCTGCTGCGCGGGAGTCCTACCTGAACGTCGCGGCCATTCTGTCCGCCGCGACCATTACCGGCGCGGAAGCCATCCACCCCGGCTATGGCTTTCTGTCTGAAAACGCCGACTTCGCGGAAACGGTGGAAGCCCACGGTCTGACCTTTATCGGCCCCACGGCGGAGCATATCCGCATGATGGGCGATAAAATTACCGCCAAGACCACCATGGAAATGCTGGGTGTGCCGCTGGTCCCCGGGTCCGATGGGGAGCTGAAAAGTCTGGATGAAGCCCGTACCGTTGCGGAACAGGTCGGATATCCGGTACTGATCAAGGCAACCGCAGGTGGTGGCGGGCGCGGCATGAAAGTCGCGCGGGATGCCAGCGAAATTGAGGAAGCCTGGAGCGTAGCCCGCACGGAAGCCCGCACGGCCTTCGGCAATGATGCGGTCTATCTGGAAAAATACCTCGATAAGCCCAGGCATATCGAACTCCAGATTCTAGGCGATAACTACGGCAACGTGGTGCATTTCGGGGAACGTGACTGCTCCCTGCAGCGCCGCCACCAGAAACTGCTGGAAGAAGCCGGGTCTCCGGCCATTACAGCAGAGCAGCGCGACACCATTGGCAAAACGGTGACGGACGCCCTTTCCAAAATGGGCTACCGCAATGCCGGCACGCTGGAGTTCCTGTATCAGGACGGGCAGTTCTGCTTCATTGAGATGAACACCCGCCTGCAGGTGGAACATCCGGTGACGGAAATGGTGTGTGATGTTGATCTGGTCCGTGAGCAGATCCGCATCGCGGCAGGGGAAAAGCTGGGCTACACGCAGTCTGACGTGACCTTCTCCGGCCATGCCATTGAGTGCCGGATCAATGCGGAAGACCCTGATACCTTTGCCCCGTGCCCCGGCACTGTGGCAGTGTATCACGCACCGGGTGGTCTGGGTGTGCGCATCGATAGCGCGCTCTACACCGGCTATAAGGTGCCACCGTACTATGACAGCATGATTGCCAAGGTCATTGTCCACGCCCCGACACGGGCGGAGGCTATTGCCCGCATGCATCGTGCGCTGGATGAATTTGTGGTGGAAGGGATTAAAACCGTTATCCCGCTGCACCGCCGCATTCTGGCTGACCCTGAGTTCCAGAAAGGGGATTATACCATCCACTGGCTGGAACAGTTTACCGCGCGCCCGCACTAAAAGGTACGCCTCCCCGGCCGGAGCCTCGCCTTGCGGGCGCCTCTGGCCGGGGTCACAACCCCGTGACATCCTTCCTCTGCACTTGTCCAAACCCACTGGCTTTTCCAGCGTTGAGGACAGCGCGCAATACGCGCTTTGAGGAGGAAGATCACGCCATGTCTTTTTCAGAAAAACTGGCCGGGAAAACCGCCATTGTCACCGGGGCCGCGCAGGGAATCGGGCGCGGCATCGCCCTGCGTCTGGCCCGCGACGGAGCCTCTGTCGTTCTGACAGACCTCAAGAAAGACAAGCTTGAGGCTGTTGCGGCGGAAATTGAGGCCCTTGGGGGCAAAGCACTTATCCAGACCGCTGATATCAGCCAGCGCGACGAGGTCTTTACCGTCGTGCAGGAAGCCGGCAAGACGTTTGGCCATGTCGATATCATGATCAACAATGCCGGGATCGCGCAGGTGGGTGCTGTTGTGGATGCAACGCCTGAGGATGTAGAAACCATTTTCCGCATCAACGTGCAGGGCACGCTATGGGGTATTCAGGCTGCGGCCAAAGCGTTCAAAACCCAGAAAAGCAAAGGCAAAATTATTAATGCCTGCTCCATTGCCGGGCATGAGGGCTATGCGTTTCTAGGGATTTATTCCGCCACCAAATTTGCCGTCCGGGCGCTGACGCAGGCGGCAGCCAAGGAACTGGCGTCCTCCGGCATTACCGTCAACGCCTATTGTCCGGGCGTTGTGGGCACAGATATGTGGACGGAAATTGACCGCCGCATGGCGGAAACCACAGGGGCCGAAATTGGGGCAACCTACAAAAAATATGTGGAGGGCATCGCGCTGGGCCGGGTTGAAACGCCGGACGATGTGGCAGGGTTTGTGTCCTACCTTGCAAGTGTTGATGCGGATTACATGACGGGTCAGTCCGTCATGATTGATGGCGGGCTGGTTTTCCGCTGAGAGGCCACTCTCGCCCAATAAGAACAAAAACCGGGCAAAAAGAAAGGCCCCCGCAGGAGCCTTTCTTCCGTTCTTTAATCAGAGCACTATGCTTCAGGCAGCAGACGTCGCCTGAACAGCGTCTTCATTCTCTTCTTCATCGTAGGAGCGGATACGCGGGTCCTGCCCCACACGCGGCCTGAATTCGCCACGGCGCAGAGCGGTCTCGATATCCTCCAGCGTTGCCCCCGCCGTTTCCGGCACAAGGAAGTAGACAAACAGCACAGAGGCCAGATTGACCCCGGCATAAATCCACATGGTGCCGCCCAGCGTGACAATCTGCACCAGTGTCAGCGCCGTTGAGGTCACCAGCAGATCGGCCCCCCACAGCACAGCGGCATGCACGCTGGTTGCAGCGGCGCGCATAGGCAGCGGGAACAGCTCAGCCCCCAGCAGCCAGCCCACAACCTGAATACCACCGGCATTAAACATCATGAACAGCAGCAGGAACGCGATAATCGCCCAGCTCCCGACGCTGCCTTTGTCCGGATGGATGGCAAACATAATGCCCAGCCCGATCAGGCTGAGGACGGACCCCGGCCCCATGATCAGCACCAGACGGCGGCGGCCAATACGGTCCACAAAAATGCAGCCCAGCAGGGTCATGACCAGATAGACAATGGAAATCCCAAGACTGGCCAGCAGCGCTGCGGAATTGCCAAATCCGGCATCCGACAGGAAGGTCGGTGCGTAGTAAATCATCATCTCCAGACCACCGGCCTGCGTGAAGAAGGCAATGCCCAGAGCCGCGATCACCGCCGGACGGGCCCATGGCAGCATCAGGCCTTTCCAGCCGCGCTCGTCCTCATCAATATCCGAGGCATTTTCATGAATTTCCCGGATTTCCCGACGGATGACCTTGCGGGAGCTACGCACGCGGCTGAGATGCTCAACAGCGGATTCCAGCCCTTCATTCTCCGCGGCCCAGCGCGGGCTTTTGGGCAGGAAGAACATGCACACAAAGACAAATGCCGCAGGCAGAGCTGCAACGGAAATCATCGGGCGCCAGCCCCAGGCTTCCCGCATGGTGAACCCGACGAGGTTTGCAAGGAAAATACCGACACCAATGGCGACGTTAAACATAGTGACCAGATTGCCGCGCTTGCTGGCAGGGGCCAGTTCCGAGATGTAGGTTGGCACCACCTGCGTGGCACCGCCTACGGCAAGCCCCAGAAAAACACGGGCAATAATCAGAGAGGTGACATCCGGCGCGCGGGAACAGGCGACTGCACCAAGCACAAACACCCCTGTGACAATCATCACCGAATTACGCCGGCCAAACCGTTCCGACAGCCATGAGACGCACAACGCCCCTACAACCGCGCCGACCAGAATGGCGGAGGTCACCAGTTCTTCCTGACCGGAAGTTAAGTGAAAATCTTTTGTAATAAGAAGAAGAGCGCCTGAAATAATACCCGTATCATACCCGTAAAGACCGCCACATATGGCAGCAACAAGTGCAGCTATCCATAAGACACGGTGGGCATGAGGGGAGATTTCGACGTTCGCGATTGCTTCCTGAGCTTTGGTTCTTTCTGCTTGCATGCCTTCTTAATACCACACTTTTGCAACGGTTGCATGAAAAATGACATTTTTTTATTCTTTTGCGGCCAATCAGGTCTTTTGACGCCCCTTTCAGACAGGGAAATTTCCAGCTTCTGACAGCACCCGCCTTCAACGCGGCATGCGGCCGTTCGTGCCCGGCAAAACGCGTTATCACACCCAGTTTTTCCCGCCTGTTTTTTCTTGACAGAGCGGCCCTGAACGCTATCTGCTCCAGAACATAGACCAAGGGGGGTTCCGACAAGGAACTGAGAGTCCACTATGTCCCGCAGGGACAATGCGTGGTGACCCTGCCACCAGAGGCATGCTGCACTGGTGGGGAACCTGATCCGGATCATACCGGCGGAGGGACTGGTGCCAGAAGATGCTGCTGCTGAAGGTCCGTACACCGCACCCCACGCAGCCGCCCCGCTTCCGGCCTCTGTCCTCCTCTGGGCAGAGGAGAACGCTGTGACCCAAACTGAAACCACCAAGACCGCCCAGCAGGCTGTCATGGGAAACCCGAAACTCGCCAACACGGCCGCACCCGCCCCCGGGCAGGTGACAACCGGCCCCATTCGCGGCTCCAGAAAAGTCTATTCCAGCCCGGAAGGCCGCCCCGATATCCGCGTGCCATTCCGTGAGATCCTGCTGGACCCGTCCGCCAATGAGCCCCCTCTGCGCGTATACGATACCTCCGGCCCCTACACGGACAGTGGGGCTGAGATTGACGTATGCGCCGGTCTGCCCAAGCCCCGTGCGGCATGGCTTGCACAGCGCGCTCTGGTTCAGGCCACGCCGCGCGCTGTCAAACCGGAAGATAACGGTGGCGCACAGGGCGAGCAGCTTGTAGCCCCCTGTCCGGCCCCGCATACCGTGCTGCAAGGTCAGGCGGGTACGCCCGTTACGCAGTATGAATTTGCAAAAGCCGGGATCATCACGGAAGAGATGATTTACGTGGCCCACCGCGAAAATCTGGGCCGCCTGAAAGCGGCGGAAGAGGCCGCTGCCCGGCTTGAAGACGGAAATTCCTTTGGGGCCGCTATCCCGTCCTTCGTGACGCCGGAATTTGTGCGGGAAGAAATTGCCCGTGGCCGCGCCATTATTCCCGCAAACATCAACCACCCGGAACTTGAGCCGGTTATTATTGGCCGTAACTTTCTTGTGAAAGTAAACGCCAATATCGGCAACTCTGCGGTCACCTCCTCCGCTGCGGAAGAAGTTGAAAAGCTGGTCTGGTCCATCCGCTGGGGGGCGGACACGGTGATGGACCTGTCCACCGGCCGCAATATCCACAACATCCGGGACTGGATCCTGCGCAACTCCCCCACGCCGATTGGCACCGTGCCGCTTTATCAGGCGCTGGAAAAAGTGGGCGGGGATGTCAGCAAACTAAGCTGGGAAATCTTCCGCGATACACTGATTGAACAGGCCGAGCAGGGTGTGGACTACTTCACCATCCATGCCGGTGTGCGCCTCCAGCATGTACCGCTGACGGCAAAACGCGTGACCGGCATTGTCTCCCGTGGCGGCTCCATCATGGCAAGCTGGTGCCTGAACGGCCACCGCGAGAGCTTCCTGTATGAGCATTTTGAAGAAATCTGCGATATCATGCGCACGTATGATGTCTCCTTCTCTCTGGGGGATGGCCTGCGGCCCGGCAGCATTGCCGACGCCAATGACGCCGCCCAGTTTGCCGAGCTGGAAACGCTGGGAGAACTGACGCAGATTGCATGGGCCAAAGGCTGTCAGGTAATGATCGAAGGGCCGGGCCATGTGCCCATGCACAAGATCAAGGAGAACATGGACAAGCAGCTACGTGACTGTGGCGAAGCCCCGTTTTACACGCTTGGCCCGCTGACCACGGATATTGCACCGGGGTATGACCATATTACCTCAGCCATTGGCGCGGCCATGATCGGCTGGTTTGGCACCGCCATGCTCTGCTACGTCACCCCCAAAGAGCATCTTGGCCTGCCTGATCGCAATGATGTGAAAACCGGCGTGATCACCTACCGCATTGCCGCCCACGCGGCAGACCTTGCCAAAGGCCACCCGGCGGCAAAACTGCGGGATGATGCGCTGAGCCGTGCGCGCTTCTCCTTCCGCTGGCAGGATCAGTTCAACCTCTCGCTCGATCCGGATACGGCCTGTGCCTATCACGATGAAACAATGCCGAAGGAAGCGCATAAATCCGCGCATTTCTGCTCCATGTGCGGCCCCAAATTCTGCTCCATGCGGATCAGTCAGGATCTGAAGGAAGATGCCGCCCGCATGGCCGGTATTGAGCAGAAAAATGAAGAATTCCGCAAAGCAGGCGGAAACGTCTACGTTCCTGCGGAATAAGCATGATCCGCGGGCTCCCTTTGCAGAAGATGCCGAGGGAGCCCGCGCCCCTGACCTTTCCAAAAATCCCTGAAGGGTTACACTTTCGGTTCTCGCTATACAGCGCAACAACAGGACCAGAGTGTTTATGAAGCGTTTTTTCAACTCCCGCGAAACTCTTGTAACGGACTCTCTGGATGGCCTGTTGCGCTCCTCCATGGGGCAGCATCTGTGCCGGCTGGACGGATATCCTGATATTCGCGTTGTGCTGAGAAAAGACCGCAATCCTGATCATGTTGCTGTCATTTCCGGCGGGGGTGCCGGGCATGAACCAACCCATGCCGGGTTTGTGGGCGCTGGCATGCTGGATGCGGCTGTCTGCGGCTCGCTTTTTGCCTCCCCCAGTGTGGACGCTATTCTGGCGGGGATTCTGGCCGTCACCGGCAAGGCGGGCTGCCTGCTGGTGATTAAAAGCTATACCGGGGACCGCCTGAATTTTGCGCTGGCTGCCGAGCAGGCGCGCAGCATGGGTTATCAGGTGGAAACCGTTGTGGTGGGGGATGATATCGCCCTGCCGGACAACCGCTTTGCCCGTGGTCTGGCGGGCACCGTTCTGGTGCATAAAATTGCAGGCTATGCCGCCAGTCAGGGCGAATCTCTGGCCCGTGTGGCTGAACGCGCGCGTGCCGCCGCAGCGCAGATCTCCTCCATCGGCCTCTCCCTGACTGATTGTAATGCGTATGACCCGGCCCACACAACGCGCCTGACAGCAGAGCAGGCGGAACTGGGTTTAGGCATCCACGGGGAGCCGGGAGCGCAGCAGATTGCGCTGGCGCAGGCTGATACCCTGATGGCGCAGGCAGCGGACACACTCGCAAAAGCCCTGCCCGCCAAAAATGCCTCCGGCACACAGGAACGCTACGGCATTCTGCTGAATATGCTGGGCAGCGTTCCCCCGCTTGAAATGACGCTTCTGCTCAACGCATTTGCCAAAACCGATCTGGCCGGAAAAACGGATCTGATTATTGGTCCAGCCCCCATGATGACGGCGCTGGACATGAACGGCTTCTCCCTGACGGCTGTCCCTCTGTCTCCTGAGATTGTGGAGGCCCTGAGTGCTCCGGTAGAGCCCTGGGCATGGCCGGGTGCCACGCCATTTGCACCGCCGGTAGTGCGCCCCCTGCCCGCGTTGCCGGAAACATTCCGTTTCCCGGCATCCTCCAACCCGGTGGTGGATGCTCTGATCCGGCATGCGGCTGAAACCCTGATCAGCAATGCGGAAGCCCTGAACGCGCTGGATGCGCAGATCGGGGATGGCGATGCCGGGTCCACCTTTGCAGAAGGGGCGCAGGAAATCCTGAAAACGGTTGACCGCCTGCCTCTGGAAAACCCGCAGGCGCTGTTTGCCACTTTTGGAGCCATTCTCGCCCGGCATGCCGGTGGGTCCAGCGGTGTTCTGCTCTCCATCATGTTCTCTGCCGCCGGACGCAGTTCCGCCCCATGGGCCAGCGCTCTGGCGGAAGGCCTGACCGCCATGCAGCAGCATGGGGGCGCCAAGCCGGGGGACCGCACCATGATCGATGCCCTGCATCCTGCCTTTACGGCTCTGGCCAAAGGCGGCACGCTGGCGGAGGCCGCACAGGCCGCGCGGGAGGGGGCAGATGCCACCAGACGCATGACGCACGCCAACGCCGGCCGCGCCTCCTACGTACCAGATGCAAAACTGGCCAACGTGCCCGACCCCGGCGCGGAAGCGATTGCCCGGATGTTTGAAGCACTGGCCAGCAAAAACTGAGCAGACTTCCGGCCAGACCATAAAAAAGCGCCTGTGTGCAGGGGGGCTCTCCCTCCGCACACAGGCGTTTTTTATTAACCGTTATAAAATCAGGATTTTTCAGATCATCCCGCCCGGAGCCACCCGATAGATCAGCAGGGCAACTCCGGACTGATCCCTGATCTGATCAGAGCTTTTGTCCTGTTATCCTCTTGGACAATCAGAAATTGATATCCCCGCGCAGATAATAGAACCCGCCATTCATGCCGAGCTGAGACGTGCTCATGTAATATTGCGGGGCCCCCAGATAACGGTTGTTATCCGGCACGCGGCTTGGGCGGGCATCAAACAGATTATTCCCCCCCAGTGTAAGCGCGAGCCGGGGATGCACGCGGTAGGTGACTTCCAGATTTGTAATAAACTTCGGTGTGTTATGGAACTCTCTGAACTGCGTGCTGGACAGGGAGCTAGTGTTGCCCGCACCCCCGTAATAGGTGAGCTGAGATGTGGTCTGGCCGTAACGGATTTCATGCACACCCACGGTCCATTTGCCGCTGGTAAAGCGTCCGCCAAAAATCATCTTGCTGCGCGGGTAAGCTGTGGTGAGATACGCAACGCTCTGCGCATTCAGCAGCGGGTTTCCGTCCGCATCAGTCCCCTGATGGGACAGACGGGTGCGGTTCAGGTTGATCGCCACATCCCAGTCAATACGCCCGATATCCCCAAGCTGGGTCGGGTAGGTTGCCGTCAGGTCCAGCCCCTGTGTGCGGGTGCTGGCAACATTGGCAAACCAGTGCGTGGACAGGGAAGACGCGGACCATGTATCCACATCACCCGGCAGGCCAAATCCATTCATTTGCAGGGCTTTTTTTGCCTGCTCCCCGTAAACCTGCCCGCCGGGCATGATCTGATCCCGTAGGTTGATCTGATAGACATCGACTGTCACATGCAGTTTGCGGAAGGGCTCCATGACAATCCCGCCGCTGACGTTGGTTGAGCGTTCCGGCTTGAGCGGGGATGCCCCGTTGGCCAGTGCGCCCGGAGAATTCACGCCAATCAGGCCACGCGCTGCGGTGGGGGAAATCGCCAGTGCGCTGTAATATTCCTGCGCCAGTGTGGGTGCATGAAACCCGTTGGAAATCGTGGCACGAAACGCAAGCCGGGGAGAGACCTCATAGCGGGTGGAGACCTTGCCGGTTTCCGTATCTCCCACATCGGTATAATGCTCGTAGCGGCCAGCCAGATCCAGTTGCCAGTGGCGTGTCAGATGCGTGGAGACATCCACATACCCGGCCACAACATCCCGGTTGAAGTTGCCCGCATTCCCGCCGGTAGGATGCCCCGCCCGCCACATTGATTTCATGCGGCCATCCGGAGACTTTGAACTTGCGGGACAGATCGAAATTATTGCTCCACTGGGAGTTGTTAAAACCCTGCACGTCAAAACGGGTCGGTGTGCGGCCAGTATCTTTCTCAAGGGCAAGGTTTGCGGAGTTGATGACCCCGATATCATCAAAATCCCGGCCATAGACTGTGGAAAGATCCCAGTTCCAGCCCCAGACTTTTCCTTTAACACCCGCCGTCAGCTCAAAATCATCTTCATCCAGCGTTTCCAGCGGGGAATAGCCCCACGGATAAATAGCGGCATAACCGGGATATTTGGCCAGAGAGCTTGCCAGACGATAGTTCTGGTAGGATTCCGCATGCCGGTGGGCATAGGTGCCGGTGCCGTAGAGCTGGATATTGTCCGTCAGGTCATACCCGGCGTTGATGGCAACGCTCTCACGCGTCTGTTCCGGCTGGCCCAGCACATAGTTGTTTTTCTGGCCGGTCCGGGCATCGGGCGCACTGCGGAAGGTGTGGTCCGTATGATAAAAATCGCCACTCACATGCACAAAGCCACGGTTGCCGAGCTTTGCGC
>SCDS01001436.1:0-10904 GCA_004149465.1 Drosophila nigromelanica
ATGGCTAAATCGACTCGGCTAGTGATGCTGATCAAGAATATATATACTTTATGGGGTCGGAGATGCTTCCTTCTGCCTGTTACATACATTTGCAAAAAACCATTATACCCTTTTTACCCATTTTCAATGGGTTCAGGGTATATAATGGTATAATATATATAATACATGGTATATAATATATATAATCGATTTAGCCAAGTCCGCCTGTCTGTCTGTATGAGCGCGTTGATCCCAGAGAACTTTCATGTTTTTTACTTATCATCGATATTTATTGGTTTTTATCTGGCGTTTTTAAGCATATCTCCGAAATTATGAGAGCTAAACCCACAAAATTTGGTTTAGCGTTTTCTCGAAAAGCATACGCGGATTAAGATTATTTGGGATTTTAGATACCACTCATCTTAAATCACAGCACAACGAAATGCGCAAAAGGCGACAAACGATATTCTGATGATCGATTTATATACCGCAAACAGTTATTTTTAGGCACACAGAAATTGGAGATTTTTGAGTAATTTTTATAAATTTGTATAGTTCATATATTAAATAGAATATCCTTCGTCATTTAATTTGATAGCTGACATTTTGGGGGTGTTTTTGTTGAATGTCAAAAAAACGTAATTCAATTTGGTTTGCACATAAAAATCATACTCTTAGTTTAGAAGTTACTTAAGAATTAATTTTCTATATTGGGGGCCAAGCGCTGAGAAAAGTGGGCAACTTGCGTTGGTGTGAGTGTGTATCTATGAGTACGAGGGGATTGTTCCAAGTGTTTGATTTTGTGTATATATTTATGAATGCCAGGGGTGTAAATACTTGCGGCTGCGTTCAGTGTATCTCCTAGCCGGGCACTTCCGACTAGATAACTCAAAATATATCTTTAAATGAGTATTGTATAGGGTATATATATAACAGTAAATTTTCCTCTTAAAAATGATAATTAAGTTGGACATTTTAAAAGCGAAATAACTTGAAAGCATTACCCAATGTTGTACATAAAAGATGTATAACAAAAAGGCTGTCAGATTCCGCTGAATAGGGTATATATAACAGTAAATTTTCCTCTTAAAAATGATAACTAAGTTGGAAATACTTAAAGCGAAATAACTTGAAATTATTACCCAATGTTGTACATAAAAGATGTATAGCTAAAAGGCTGTCAGATTCCGCTGACTTACACACACACACACATGCAGGAAGGTAATTTATGTGCTCCGTTGGTCTTTCGGAATAGGAATAATGTGTAAAACGCTGGAATAAAGTTCACCAATGGCGAGCACCCGCGAACGTAACGCGAACGTAACGCAACGTGCCTATTGGCAGCTTCAAGTCCTCAAGTCTGCGAATTTTAGCATCTTCGCGACGCGACGCGAAAACTTGCTCCCGCCCACGTAAGTATTCGCCGTTACCTTAAGCTCCGTCTGCACCCTTACGCAAGTGCTGCGAATCTAAGCGCGCTTCTTCCACCAGCACTTCTTGCCGTCTTTCTTTATGGCCTCGCAAAGTTTTGGTTTCCCTCTCAGCCAAGTTTTGTTTTTTCTTTTTCTTTGCAGCTACATTGCTTGCGTTTCAGGGCGTTTCTCGCAGGCACTTTGTTCAGCTTTTAATTTAACAAGAACCGAGAATATTACCCGCATATATTTATATACATATATTCAAATATGTACACTGCCGCCCAATTAAAAAAAATTACGAACATTGCAGTCGGGTGGTACCGACTGCGTTATACCCGTTCACGGACCTCTTTATTATTGTTACTATGGTGAAAATGATTATTTGTCATTTGTGGCTAGATCTTAAGATTCTGCAAAGTTTTGTGTATCTAGCTCTAAAACAATGAGAGATATGGATTTTCACGATTTGCAAGTGCGGGAGTGGGCGTGGCCGCTAAAAAATTGCCCCAATATGTAAAGCGGATGTGCGTGCCAGGATATAAAGATCACTATCTTTAATTTCAGCTTTAAAATTTTATAAAAATTGAAACTTTTATCGATTTGCCAACAAATCTTAACGTTTTATCGGACGCATATGATACACGCGTATATATATTTACATTTTTAAATCTAGCAGCGAAAAAATGGACTGACAGACTGACAGAGCACAAACCCACTTTTACTTCGTGAACGAGGATAATAATATAAAATAAACAAATAAGACTGCTCTAGTTGGAAACGCCCGACTAGGAGATACCCTCAACCCCGCTGCGAGCTGTCCCTTACACATCATTTAAACCCACACACACACATGTGTGTATGCACATGCACTGACTGGGCTTGCTGCTACTTGCTGGTTGGTCAAATTCGATTTATATTGTGTTTCTTCACCGATCTTAATAAATCTTTTCGTTTGAACCAAAATTGGTATTTCCAGCACTCATTTTATAAGAAACTAGCATTTCTCAGTCCGTCGCTGTTTTGTTGTTGCCACATGCCGTTGTGGTGCTTGCAGGCCAGCTATATATTATATAACAATATTTTCTCCATATAGGATATTTTCAATTTTTGCATTTTGCATTTGCATCCACCATGGGCAGAGAGCATCAACATATCGGTATCATTTTTACCTATGACCAAAATGACAAAATTTGTTCAGATTGGGACAACATCCCAGTAGTTAGGTCGGTTTACCGAGCCTCTACTAATTAATACAACTATATCAATAACTTTTCCCCGAGTTTTAAAATCAAAACATCGAGAAATATACCGCGCAAAAAGTCATAATATTCATAATCTAAAATTATATAGTTGCAAAAGCAATGACTCAAACTAAAAAGTGTGTATGTCTGATTTGAGGATATATTCATTAGCTGTAAAGCTTTTAACATGCATTTCCTCATCAAAATAGCTTAAAAAAATTCCAGATATACCAAATCCCCATATGTATTAAAAAAAAGGGAGCTTTGGTGAAGGATACAATTTGGCTGTTATTTGGTGTAATTTGTGTTCTTTTTTTTACTTTTTTTTTAGGTATGCATCGAACAGCATACACAAATAATTTCGGATTTTGGATACCACCACAAATATCAACCCCCATCGGGTCAGTGATTTTCCATCTCTGTCTCTTTCTTTATTCTCATCTATCAAATATTAATTATTGTTATTATTAAGATGGTTCTATCACTTTTTCCCAAAAATGTTGTTTATCTACTTTAAATTAGATTAACATTTATTAATATATTTTTACTACTAACGCCTTTTTATCTAAATGTGGGATTTAATAACATCACTGACATCATTTAGCTATAATCAGGGGCATAGGTGGCCGGACAATAATAGCGTTAGGATTTTATAAATATATTTATGTGTATATAGCTTGTCTTCAAACTCTGTAGCTCGATTTGTCGACTTTCTATATAAACATTAAAAATGAAAAATAAAATCAAAAGTGTGCAGCTTGTAGCGTGCGTGGTCCCAAGTAGAGATGTCTTGCCTTGTTCGTTGTCAACCTCGTTAAATCGTAATCCTGATAGATCGAAAATCACTGTAATTGGTCAAAAAAATTCTGTTTCCTTTAAATTTCGAATTATCAGTATTTGACTGTATATAGATAAGTTACCAAAACTGGGGGTTGTTGTAGATTTTTATCGATTTAAGATAAATGGAGTGGGTTATCAATCATTTAAAATAAATTTGGGTGGGCGCAGCCAAATTTATCAAATTTGGTGACACTCTACCTTTAAAAACTGTGGCAAATATATACGTGCTATCGATTGGAACCAGCAAATTTTTCTGTGCTATTTGGGGGAGCTTTCCTGCAATATATAATCCAAGTTTGGTAACCTTACCAACAGTTGGAGATATGGGCATATCCGATTTAATAGTGCGGGGGCGTTGCCAGTATATATTTGGGGGAGGTCATCAGAAAGTTTAGAAATCTGTTATCGTAGTTGTATGGACATGTCATCGATTTGCCAGCCTCCCAGTGGGCGTGGCACAAAAATCTTAGCACTTTGTCTGAACTGCAAGTATATATCAAAAGTTTTAGGTTTTTATCTTCAAAGTAAAAAACCAAAACTGGTTTTCTTTTTTTTTTTCGAAATTTCAATCGTGAATTGGTTATATAGTTATTCTAAGTTTTTCTGAAGTTGACATCACTTTTAAGAAGAAACCAATAACGAAATTTAAGTTTGCGTAAAAAGTTGTCGGTTTTATTCTTGTTTACGAGTATTATATACAAATTTTGAACTGTAGGCACCTTGTGGGAATCATCGAGAAACTATCCCACAAAATAGCTGAAGAAAGGTAAAGATACAAACAAAGGGCATGTAGGAAGGGGTTGGTCAATCACCCCTTACAGGAGACAAGCAGGACAGTGGTCAGTAAATTTCTGTTGTTAACTGTCATTTTCTACCCAAGAAAAGTATAAGAATTGTGAGAAAATTTTCAAGACAAACTGGTTTTATCATCTTTTGAATTTAGTGTGGCGTACTTTGTTAAACTGGCTTATTTTCTCACAGTTTATGCCAAAATACATTTTCTGAATTTTGATAGAGAAGTCGTTATTTAATAAAGGTATTTTCTACAAAAGGCTCATTTATTTTCATTTTAAGACCAAGGAAAGTGCAACAAGACTTATTCTATTGGCTTTTCCATTTCAGACAGTTAACGAATTTGACTATTTAAAACCGGTTGTTACTGATAAAAAAAAACAAAAATAATAATAAATATCCTTTACATAGATAAGCACAAAATAAAGGATGATTGAAATGTTTGTAATGACAAATCGCAGGGTTCAGTGTATCTCCTAGTCGGGCGCTCCCGGCTGGAACCTTCTTACTTGTTGTTTATAGCATTGCTGTTTTATGATAATGTTTTTAAAAATGGTACATAAATAAATAAATCCATATCTCTCCCTCTTTCATATCCATATCTCTCCCCAAAAGACCGTGCCAAAAAATTTCCGCCAATCCAATTTTTTAATTAACAATAATAACTAAGACCATCAACGAGTTTCATTACATTTCCAATATTCCTTATTCTTTAACTAATATCAGTACAATATCATATAGGTCGCATAGGAAGAATCAATCACCAGGATAGATATATGTATGTATATATGTCGAAATCAAGCAAAAGTTCCCAAAGCGTATTTAATCTTCGACCCTCTAAAGCTTCATATTCGTTTGTAAAACTTAGCAGGCCAGATTGGATTACTTTGGTTTAACACCATTGTCCGACGGAATGCTAGTCTAGAGATTAGAGCTGTTCAGACGCAATTAATTTTTGCACATATTGGCACATATCAGTTTGACAACAGACTTTTGCCTGGATACAGGCTAGGAAACGTAGTTGCAATGCTCGAATATGCTTGGCTATAAGGTAAATAGTCCAGGCCAAGGCCAAGGTCGCTCGGAAGTTGCTCGTCAAAACAATGCAATCTTTGCTAACCAATTTCCAATCTCTTTTCAAGCAAGGCCAGACCTCCCAGTTCATCTTATTACTCTGCACTTGAATCCTACCAGGCAGGAGCAATGACACTACGACACCGAGCACAAAATGCACGTCCTGTTAGAACAGTGTTTAATTTTGGATTTAGAATACAGTGAGGGACACACAAATTTAACTAACAGACGCCTCATAGAGCATGCGCGTTTTTAGATGTTGACCTGTGGTCAGCACATAAGAGAGGCCTGCACTTAACTTTCAACTAATATCAGCTCTTTTTCACACTAAGAGATTTGGCAAGAGCTCCTCTTTGAGGTGTCATATTGGGACTCCAACCATTTTACAAATTTTTGATTAAATCAACATTACGCAATTTAAGTACAAGCAAAAGATTGCACTTTCAACAGTGTTTGATGGTGTCGTTAAAAAATTATATATTTATAGAAAACTTTTTTTTTTACTTTTATTAAATCGATGATTTGTCGGTATTAAGTATCAATTTTGAATATGAGCTATTTATTTCAAAAAGTTAAAACACCTAAATGCTTTCAGCAACTTGGTTGTTGCTTTAAGTTCCCAAGTTATGTTTCTGATTAGTATGCTAAAAGCATACATATATGTATATATATTTTTGTTAAATATTTTGATAATCATATAATTATATTATAAAACTTTCGCGCATGCATTGTTGTAAAAAAATATAATTTGGTTTAAAAATATGTATTCCAATATAACGCGTGTTATAAACGATATCATAATTCCCATTCACTGTCTGCAATAAAAAAAACATGAGACTCCTAGTAATAGTATAGTAAATAGTTTTTATAAAAAATGATTAAAAATTTGTTAGAAGCTCAAATTTGTACGTTCAGATAATATATTTATTATTTGTTAGATACAAGATACAAACAACAGAATAAGTAATTTCAACTAAAGCTCCAACTTTTATTTTTTGTCTATACTAATATTGTTTGTATTGGCCTCTTCGCCTAGCATCTACCCGTTCCTAATCCTCTAAATATCAACGATTTTTATGGTGTATACTGTCTGAGGCCTTAAAAATGTACGTGCATATGTACATATATAAATATAAAGTTTCTAAGAAAAGGCGTATCCGTATCCTATGATTTTTTCGCCAACGAAAACGCGCTAACAAAATTTTCACTCGCTGAGAGGGCGTGGCTGTCGCGCTCTGATGTTATAAAAACCTCACGCAGGCATTCATACACACACACGCATACATGCACAGACGCACACACCACACATGCATAAGTACAGACACACACACACACACACACACACACACACACAGTCACACAGTCACACACACAGAGAACTCGCGCGACTGTGACTGGTCTTTGTGAAGGGGCGGGGTCGGGTGCTGAAGGGTGAGCTCGAGTTTCTTGCTATATAGCACTTTTAAAATTGTGCCTTGTTCTTGAATTTTTCGAGGGAAATGGAAACTATTATCTGCGCTGCAAATCTCTAAGAAATTCCTACTTTACTTTATTTAGATTTAGTTCGAAACTTTGGATGGACAGAGAAAAAATTCAAATACTCATTGATTGTTTTTGCTCCAAGTTGTGAATTAATTATATCAAATGTGAACGGCATTTACAACATATATTTTACCAGTAAGTTATCGCTTCCTTTTATACCAATAAAAATTGGGCAGAGTATTCTTGAGAAAATGTGTATAGCAGACAGAAACCAACATCTCAGACCCCATAATGTATATATTTATACTCTCGATCAGCCTCAACAAGCGAGTTATATAGTTTTACTCATATGTTTGTTGCCCTATAAAATGAATGGGCGAAAATATATATTAAATTATTTAGGGGGAACGGAGAAAAATGTTTGTATGCTTTTTTTTTGTTTTTGAGGTATATAAAACTAATAGTTTTAGTTCAAAATATAAGATGATAAAATTGGACTCAATTTAAAGATTTAAAATGGGCGTGATCTTAGACGCTTTACGAGCTAGGGGAATGCAATTAATATTTTTAGTTTAGTTTAGTTTAAATTATTGATAAATTGCACTGTTTCCCTGAAATTTATAAATATATACTTATATATACTTAAACAGTTAGATGTGTTTGTATCATGTGTACATTCAATCGGGAAATATATTAAAAATAACAAATAAATTAAATAAGTAATATAATATAAATAATAATAAAAATAATTGGGCAGTAAGCACAGAATTACAGAAAACAGGGTGTCTCATAGTCAGACAACTTTGACAAGAGTACTCTAACTGGTAACTGCCGGTGAATGCGCTATATATTTCTTGTATGTGTGTGTAATACGTACGTGTGTTGAATTAAATAACGAACTGTGTGCGTGTGTGTGTGCGTGTGTGTGTGTGTTTGTTAAACACCCCCAATAGTGGCTGATGCTGCCTCATTATGTTAAGCAGCACAGCGAGAGACTTGGGGGTGAACACGAAGAAAAAGACGCAAACGAGGAAAATGACAATGGCGTAGCCAGAGAGTAAACAGTCGCCATTGCCTGGAGATGAAGTCGAACATAGAGCTGGAGACGGAGATGGAGGTAGAGGTGGAGATGGAGCTGTGGCTTGTGTTGAGAGCGAAAAGACGACGATAAAGGAAGGACTCTGCGGCAGTGGCAATGGCAGCTAGAAATCCCACCCCCATGCCTTTTTGTTGGTGGTGGGTTCTGCAGCCACAGTGTTTAGCAGCACATTCTAAGACGGCTCTAGTTACTACATTTGCATATTTTAATGTACATATATTGTGCATTAAAAATATACATATATATATCTCACAATGGCATTAAAACCTGTCCTTTGTTCGTCCGTGTACATATATACAAATTCCATCTTATACTTAATACCCGCATTCTAATAATATAATAATGGAATGAATTAAGGGTCTATGTACATTTTCTCCTAATCAATAATACGTTTAAAACAATTAATAACAGATGCCGAAAATTGCATACTCTTGCAGAGAGAGTTTTCTCATTAGTTCGGAGCATAAAGATATCAGTTTGCATAAGATTTCTGGAAATTAAATCAGTTTTTCATGGAAAAACTCAGCTTTTATGATAAGTCTAAAAGAATAAGAAGTTGTTGATTATATATTTTTACTTATATTTTGGGAGTACAGTGTGAAGCGTTATGGGTCATGAGACATATTTAGAAAAACAAGTAATTTGAATATTTCAAATTTCAAATTTGTTCTTATTATTATGTTCTTATGCCAAAAAAAAAGAAGAAAAAATAGACCAATACTTTCATCAAAATACATTTATAACTTAGGAAGTAACTTGTACCGACAGACATGTCTTTATCGATTTGGCATTTGATACTGATCAGCTATATGAATTTATACTTTATAAGATAGGAGGTGTCTCCTTCTATGTGTAACACACTTCGTGGCTTTATAATAATACCATTTGTTTCTAGAAAAATTAAACAATGATGAAGAGTGCAACCATGTCTTCTGTATGAACCCAAAAAATGTTTGACTTCATTTTTAGAAGCTCCGATTTACATGTGAATTTTTGTTAATTTGGGTCTAAAACTGTGGAATCTATTTAATTATTATATTCATACGGACGGACGCTGGGACAGCCACACACCAAAATTATCATTTTTTACTTGGTGAAAAGAATACAAATTTTATTGGTGAAAGTTATATTTTTATACAAAAAAAATCGGAGGCTTCAAATCGGTAATTACCTATTGGGAAAAACTTGCAAACTAAGAACTATATATTCTTATTGATTCTGTTCCTAGCTAATTGATGCATGTTTGACTTCCCAACCAATTTTATATAAATATACATATTTATTGTAGAATTTGCTTAGTTGCCTCGAATACTTTGCACAGACTTAACAGGCAGCTATCCTAAAAAGGTAGCTAAAGTAATTTTATTTTTTTAATTTGAAATTTTTGCTGTTCTTATTAGTGGTCGTAACATATATTTTCAATGCGGTTATATAAATATGATTAATTAAATTTATATTACATTTAATAACATGTATCAAATTGCTCAGAAGTGGTATGTAATTTATTTTTTGTAGAGTTCATATTTAAATTAAATTAAATTAAAATTAATTAAATTGTTAAACTAATTACGCTATTTATATTAATATCATAATTAATGATACACATTTTTATAGAAAATATCATAAAATGTCTACAGATATGACGCGCTTAAATGCAAAAGATTGGATGCACAAAACGTAATTATTTGTATACAAAATGATGCCAAAAGAATATTTCATACAGTTATCTTGCCAAATTAAACTGTATTTATAGTTACTACCCAATCAGTTTTAGTCATGATTTTTCGAATGCATCACAGAGGATATTTTATTCAAAACATATTTGTTGAATACAGCGGTAAAAGCCAATCAACATAACACATTCCGCTCGGATGATATTGCTTACTCGCTGTTACCATACTGTTAATGCTCTGTTAAGGCATCGGCTTAGAGCTGTTGAATGTAAATTATGTACATACTGCAGTTTACACAATTTTGAAAAAAAGAAACATATTTTTGTGTCCTTTTAAGTGTTCATAATAAAATTTCAAGTATATATTTTTTTAAAATAAATATTGGGGTAAAAAAAGTTATAAAATGACATGCACATGTTTAAATGAGCTAAATTACTGGCTGACAGAAGCTCTATGTTGCATAGGGAAATTTAAAATTTTTCCCTATCTATCGAAAAAATACCGTGGGGTTATATAACAACGAGCTTCTGTGTAACTGAAATTATTAAAGCATACTTTTCGGATGCAATAAAAGCGAACATTGTAAATGACTGCAAAGTTTATTCCAACAGTAACTAACCTTAAAACCTTATAAAGAATTTTTCCATTTTATAAAGTTTAAATTATTTCAACAATTATCGTTAATTATGGGATAAATAGATTTTATTAAATTAATTACTTTGTTAACTTGCTAGTGGGGATTGAGAAAAGTATCTTTTCATTACGTTTCTCGATTATTTTACTTTAGCCTCACCCAGGTGCCTTTGGATGCGGCCAAATGGAACTTGCGGGCATACAACATGCTAGGAATGTGAAAAAGAGGGTCGGCGGGCGCATGGGCGTCTCTGCCGTGCAAAAAATAAATGGAAAATGAAAATGGAAAGTGTTGGAGTCCTTGGTATTGGGAAAATAAAAAGTGCGCGCTGAGCGAATGCAAAGCGCGTCCCTCTGCCTACACCGTTGCCTCTTGAACTCGATTCGGCATGGGATTGGCTTGGCGTGGTGTTCGGACCAAAATGAGCACGTGGCTCCGCCCAACAATTTCTGCCTTTCTTTATTCAGCTCAAACCTTTTTCTTGGCGCACACATTTTTTGCGGCACGTTGCCTTTGCGCACAAGTTCCTCTTAAGCTTTCTTTGCACTTGGATTTGCCGTTCCTTTTCAATGCGTGACTATTTTTCCAGTTTTTCTCAGCATGAAGTATGTGTGTGTGAGTGTGTATCTGTGTGAGTGTTGTCAGCTGCTTGTGTACATACTTAGAAATACATAT
>SCDS01001437.1:0-10879 GCA_004149465.1 Drosophila nigromelanica
ACACACACAGACACACACACAGACACACACACACAGACACACACACACACACACACACACACACTCACATGCACATACAGCTTGGCAACATGTGGCCAATGCAATTTGCATTTGCATCTCAATTGCTATTTGCATTGTT
Organism: Drosophila nigromelanica; assembly: GCA_004149465.1. Classification (NCBI taxonomy): domain Eukaryota; kingdom Metazoa; phylum Arthropoda; class Insecta; order Diptera; family Drosophilidae; genus Drosophila; species Drosophila nigromelanica. Next base: position 140 of record SCDS01001437.1, read on the forward strand.
TGTTTTGCAGTTGCTGTTGTTGTCGCTGTCATTGTTGCTGTTGCTGTTGCTGTCGGTTATCTCTCTCCACACACAGCTGCGTTTGAGTTAAGCGTTTGGTGTTTGCGATGCGGATCCGGTTTTCGTTGACCCACTTCCGGTTGCCAGTTGCCGGTTACCAGTTGCCAGTTACCAGTTGCGTTCTGCTTGACCTTTGTCTCGCCCTCGCCTTGGCATACACGCTGTTAACTGCTAGTTGCCCACCCACAGCCTCCAGATGGTCGGATAGAACGCCTACGCTTTGCACTACATTCATATTTCGTTGTTGTCGTTTGTCGTCTGTCGGCTGCCATTTCTTCTGCTGTTGCTGTAGAATTTTATTTTTTAGTTTATTGTTTCTCTCTCTCACTCTCTAACCCTATTTCTATCCCTATTGCTCGCTCTCGCTCTGCTCCTACATGCCAATTTATTTAGCATTTTTATTGTGGTGCGTTTTGTTGTTCTGCTTTTTTATGCTTGCCATCTACTTTTATTGTCTGCTGTTGTTGTTGCAGCTGTTGCTTGCTGTTGTTTGCGTGTTATTAGCTTGGATAGCTGCCCTGTCTCTCTTCGCTTTGAAGTCTTTTGTGTTGGGGCCTAACGCCCGCACCTTGGCACAGCATACAGACAAAAAATTATACAAGCAAAATGTACCCTATTGTTGTTGTTCCGTTCCTTTTGTTGCTGTTGCTATTTTTGTTGTTGTTGCTCAAGCTAGATTATGCGAAATTTATGCAATATTTGACATATATTTGGTGGCTTTGGGCAAAGCCATTTTTAATGCTCTGAATATGATTGTTTATACACCTAAGACACATGGATATTAATTTTAATTTGAAAATCTACCATATGAATGCATTACAAAATTATGTATTTATTAAATTTTAAAAATACCAATGTTTGATTTTCTCTTAATATATATTATCATGCTGTATCAATGTATTGTAGAAATGAAGAAAACAAAAAATTAGTACATAGATTGAATTGTTAGTTTATTACTATATTTTACACTTGTAATATTCATAATGAATTAAGCGTATTTACTTCTAACACATTTTTGAATACATACTTTCCCTTGTTTTTACTTTTCAATACCTTTTCTTAAATATTGTTACCTTTGTCCTTTATTAGCTGTCCTTAGGCCTTTTTCCTTTTGCGATCTAAATATTACTTCTTCACGGCATTTTGGTAATATGTTGCCGTCTCAAATGAAATCCACTGATGAAAACATCTTTGTCGTTGGTATCGACCCCCGCTGAGACAGTTGCCACTGTCGCCTCCGTTTGTTCCTTGGACTATTTGGGTGGAAATTGTTTTGCCAATTTGGTAGCGAAAAAGACAAACCAGAAAAACAAACAAACAAACAGGCAGCAGACAATTCAATTGATTTCAGAATTCGGGCGGAACAGGTAGCCCAGTCGAAGAGGCCCACCCAAGGTGATTTGCAACTGGCACCCGTCGAGCAGCTGGCACTTGCCACAGATGAGTCAGAGATGTGTCACATTTGCAGTTCGTCAGGGGCAGTTGGCGGCGGCAAATAGAAAGGCGCAGCAATTTGAAAAGAGCCTGACAAAGTGTTTGTCTGCATTCAAGATTCAAGCGTTGACTTCTGCGCATTGTTTGCACCTTAATTTACAATCTTTTGCGGTCAGCAGGTGCCGCCTGCGGTGCCAAAAGATTTTCTCGAACTTCAATCTTGCATGGATTTTGCCGTCGATACTCCCAGACATTCAGCATCCAGCTTAGTTACTGACAAAGAGCTTTGCTTAACCTATATATGGGCACGTGTGTCTTTAACCCATTTGTTCGGAAGTTTGCCCTATCAAATGCACAATTCTTGTTCAGGCCGTGTGTGGTTTGACTTTGACCCCCATGTCAATATTGGTTATGGTATTCGGGTACTGGTAATGGTAATGGCAATGCACTCGAACTTTACCGTTGGACCCTTTCCAGGTGCTACTCCCGTGGCGTTTGCTTTAATTTGATAGCTTGTTTTATTTGTGTGGAGCAAATAGCTTGAGTGATGGCTTGACTCCGGCTCGACCCGGCCAACCACTCTCCTACATTGTTCATCTATTTGGGGCCTTCTCAGTTTTTTGATGAAGTGTCACGCTGTCCAAGTTCAATTAGTTTTGTATGCCGCTCTTCAAAAGCTGCGCCGAAGTTCTGTGCCCTGCCATGTTTAATGCCAAGATTGATTTTTATTTTTTTATTTACTTGCGCATTGTTGTTGCTGTGCTATTTGTACTGTTTCTGAGATTGACATTTGACGTGCATAGAATTTGTCTAACTGTATTCTGCCTTTCGTGTGTGCCGTGTGACGTACATTACATGCTGTACCCATGAGCTTGACTCTCCGTTTTCTATCCAATTTCTTAGGTCTTTCTTGAGCTGTGTGTTACTTGCGACAACAACTCTCAAGTTGCCCTAATTAACTCGACAGAAGGAGGTGCAAAACTGAACGATGAGTTACATGATTAAGGATAAATGTATGTTAAGGATAATGTATAAAAATGTATAAAAATTTAAGTGTGACTATTAACACAAAGGACTCAGGCAACAAACTTGCTATTAAAATTGTATAAAAATGTATAAAAAATTAAATGGGACTATCAACACAAAAGACTTAGGCAACAAACTTGCTATTAAAATATCGTCTTTGAAATCTGCCGGGTGACAAGTCTAAACAAAAACTTCACCAACCCATTCATAAAAAGTGAAGCTCGCATGAGTCACGCCAACCAATAATAGAAATAGATATTTTAAAAAACACGAGTTAAAAATCTTGTTAAAACTATGCTCAAGCACATAAAATATTTATGCAAATAAAAAATTGCAAGTTGATTTCAGACGAAAAAAAACACGTAAACGTATGTCTGTATTATGTATGTGTAAAGATGAAAAGCAAATCATGTGCCTTGAACATGACCAACAGCGACTGATGCTGTGTGTTGAGGTCTGAGCGGAGAAGTAACCGAAAAGTAGCCGAGTGACGCAGTTGCAGTTGGTTAAGAGGCCAAAGCGATGATGAGGCGGCTGTTGTTGTTTGGGCTTATGCTAATACCTCAATAACAATAACAATAACAACAGCAAGAGTCGTGAGCAAAATCAAAAATTTACACAACCTGCCAGTTAGTGTTGTGGTCTGCGGTTTTCGTATCTGTATCTGTATCTGTATCTGTATCTGTCTCTGTGTAAGCTTTCATTTTCGAAGCGATACCGTTAACTGCAAAACGCTGGAAATAAACAGAAAAATCTAAAAAGCAAAAACAAAAAGCCAAACGAACGAAGCAGCCGAAAGCAACAGCAACAACAACAGCAACAGCAACAATCAACCAGCGGCAATCAACGATGCCTGTAAAGCAACAACAAGTGCGAAATGAGCAACTAAAGAGGAAATGCAACAACAAAATGGCAAATGCAGCGACGCGTCGCAGCGCCGCTTACTCAGCAGTAGCGGCAGCAACGGCGGCAGCAGCAGCGACAGCAGCGGCGACAGCCGCAGCGACAGCAGCAGCAGCAACGCCGGCAACTGTAATTGTTGCTCGCATGTTTACAAGGCGAAATAACAGGAAAAAATGTTAAATTTTTGTTAAGTAGGTCAAGTTGTGCTGCGCAAGAGAGAGAAAGAGAGAGAATGAGAGAGAGAGAGAAAGAAAAAGAGATGAAGCCAACGAGTGACAGAGAGAGCAAAAGCGTGAGCATCAAACAAGTTGGCAACAATGTTAGAACTTAACACACTTTTCAATTCAAAAGTTGACTAAACTGAAGTTAACATAATTAATATAAACTATTGATTTAAATGTAGGCGAAATTGAGTTGAAATTTGCAATAATTTGGCACTACTCAAAGTTGACCTCTCTCAGTTGCAGCGCGCAACATAAACAAACTTAGCCCTGACTTTGACCGCCAGTGCGGACGATCGCAACATCGACCTCGGCAATACAGCACCTGCGATCAAACATGTTGGCCATGCAACATGTTGCAGTGGTTCGCTCTTATTGTTGCGCTCTCAGACTGGCCCGCTCACTCACGCCAGGTGAGTAACTTCTTTGATCGCTGCTGCTGTTGCTGCTGCTGATGGCGACTGCGAAGTCGGCGCTGACAGCGACTTCTTGGGCCGCTGCGGCTCGAAAATTTCTTTTCGTATTGCGCCTGCGCACAGTTGGCTTTCTACCGTTGACGTCTTCGGATTTGTGCGATTCTTTGCGCGCAGCAATTTTTGCGTTTGTTTCGCGTGTGCTTCCGATTCTGATTCAGCTACAGCCGCTGTGGACGTGGACTCTCTCAGATAGACTCTGAAACACACACACACACACATACGCACACATACGCGCCGTGTACAAGCACGCAGCATGTAGAGTGGCATAATAATAAGAGCAAGCAACAGAAATTGGAACAACCAATAAAATAAGTGACCAGTTCATCAACAAAGTGTACAAAAACAACAACAACAACAACAATAACACAGTGATAAATATGTCTAAAATGCGTTACAAAAATTGTGAAAATGGTTGACAAAATGTTGAGAGCAAAGCTACAGATTGCTCCAGATTGTGTTTAATTATCGAATTTATTGTCTACACATACATATATACAACCATATACCATATACCATATATAACCGTATATGAAGAAGTGCAAGTGCAATCTGCAAAACGTGCAATACAATTATTGAAAACAAGCAAAGGAAATACACAAAAAAGTTAAAATTCAAACCAACAAATATAACAAAGATATATACATAATCAAACACAGCTATACTCTACCCGTCGATCAATTAAAAACTTGTTAAGAACGCTGTTGTAAATATTTTCACAAAATAAGCAAAATATTACAATAATATATATGTTTTATCGTCATCTCAATATCCCTCAAAATACAATCAGTTAAAAGTCGTCCATTGTACATAAATACTATATGCAATAAATAAAAAATATATATCTACATATATTAAAAGCAAGCCTTCATCAAGGGTTTCTGTGTGCTATCTAAGGATTAAAATAAAAACAAAATACATATATATACTATATACCTACTCGTACTACTCCCCCGTTCATTATTTTATGCATATATTTATGTCTTCCTCCCATTGTTTTTGTGAGTATACAAAAATGTTTATGCTTTTCATTTTATTTTATTTTATTTTATTTTGATTTTATTTGCCCGACAACTAATTTTTATGTAACATCTTTACGAGCATGCTATAAGGATAACAATTAAATTCTAACCTATATGCAATTAAATGTATTATTTTTATTTTCTTTTGTTTGGTTGAAGGCGCTAACGAAACTTTCTTTAGAGTAAATAAAGCGTAACCTATAATATAAATATTCATTTATCACTTTTCAATATTAAATCTGCAAAAATATTCATTAACCACAAATCGGATACGAAAATATACCAAACTTTAATCGCATAAAAAACTGTCTTAAAGGAATGCAATATTGCGCATAAAAGGATTACATTCAAATCAAAATCGAACAAGGATTATACAAATAAATTAAATAACACCAATAGTCAGACAATCAACTGAACAATTTCTGAACTCAAGTTCAGGATGCTCAACAGCTGAAGGCAGCGATTTCGTAAATGTAAGTAATATGTGAATGAATTTTCTAGGAGCCGAAAACTTAAGTCAACGGCCTCGCAATAAGAACATTCCCAAGCCTGGTTTATAAACAAATCAGCCAAAAGTCATTGACCGAATTCGTTTCCGATATTACTCACCTGTTATGAAATACAACGCAATACATAGGACTGCCGAGGGGGATCGTGCGGGGCATAGCCAATCTGAGAGGCGACAACTGAGAACTGGGAGAAGCGTCAATTTTTCATATGAGACAATTGCGAAATTCACAAGTAGGCGCGTTTCCATCAAATATCCAAATATCTCCTCAGCTGTTATTTAGTAAACTTGATCACCCATTGTTGTTAGTCAAAGCATACTTTGTAAGAGTTAGACCCATTATCAAATGAATTTAAATTTGTTTCTACTTGGCTTGACCATGGTGGACATTTCTTTACTCGAGTGCCGACTTCCTATTTCAAAATGAAGTACTTCAATATTTAGTGTAAATATTCTCTTAAATTGTGGTGTGTACTAAGCTCGATGAAGAAATGAAAAATGATTCAAATGTTTTTTTGTTTCTAAGAATATTCGAGAGCTATCTGTTCTAAAAACTTAAAGAACAAATGGACTTTATAAATATCTATAATATATACAAATAAAATGTTGAATCTGGGTGACCCTATGTCCCACCTGAAATCGTATATAAATGATCAAATTTTATGGGCAAAGCTAAAAATAATTATATTTGGTACTTAGGAGACTTTTTAAACTTAATCGCCTGTCTTGACCCCGACCCAAAACCCCGAACTTGACTCTTTTTACTGCACTCGGAAGTAAAGTTCTTTTAATTTACAGCTAAGATTGTTGCCAAGCGCTTTTGCCAAGCTAAAAATAAATCATAAAAAGCCGTTTGTTTGTCTACCAAAATGGACTAAAATACAACAACAACGGAATAACAGCCAAAAACAAAAAAAAAAACCAACAAACACACACACCTGAGCAACAACAGTAGCGGCTGTTTGTACCGTTATATGACGCAAAATTACGCTTACTCATTCAGTGAGGCGGCGGCGGCTCCAGAAAAGAGAGGAGAACTCAAAGCCGGAGTCGCCGTCAAAGTCAAGCTGGGAGCGCATTGCGCTCCTCACCAAATAGGCCCAGCTGCTAAAGCAACAATAACAACAACAACAACAACAATAACAACTTATGAGTGCCGCAGCGTCAATGAGCGTAACAAATTCGACTGAGCATTAAGTTGCATTTCGGGGGGGAATTGAGATTTTTGACTTACTTTTTTCCTCATTAACTGAACTTTTAAGTAAGATATTTGGGCGCACAAGCAAATCAATTAAGACCCAATTCGATTTAACTGCACATCTGATGAGCTTTGCGACTGTAACATATCAATTACAATTAAAAATTTTAAAAATTAAAAATAAAATATAATTCTTAAGCTCCACAGCACGCAGCCAAGTTGAGGTTTAATAATTACTATATATATATTATATTTCGTTATGGCTTAGTTCGATTAATTATTTTTAGCGTTTGACTCAGCTTCTTTTCCAACTTAATAATTAAACTTGACTTTAATCATCATGAGTTCTTTGTTTACAGTTTGCTTAAAAATCAACACCCACCATTATGTACCTATATTGTATAGTAGTCAGGTCAACAATCGAATAACTGTCCCATGACTGTTTCCATTACCAAAACCTAATTTGAATTTATTGCATAATTTGCTATACTTGTAAATTAGCTTGGTATATTTATACTAATAATCCCGTTTAAAACTTAGAATCTGCTTTTATATTCAATTTGCACATTTGGCAGCAAAATCAAAATACTGCGCCAATAGTATATATATGTATATATATGTATATGTGTTGTCAGCGACAACAACAACCACCACAATAAACAACAATTTTAGACGCGCGCTTTTGAAAAGTTCGCTGACCTGAGCAATGTTTTGGGTTTTCGGGATTCAACTTGCCAGACACGCCGGATTGTTGTCTTTATTGTTGTTGCCGGCTCAGATGACCACATTAAGCTTTAAATCAGACAAGTCGCAGCACGGGTGATCACTACTGCATACCCTGTATTGGGCTTAACTCGTAAAAATTAATTACAACTTTTGCCACATTTGTCAAAATAAATCTCCTGCGATAATTCAAATTAACAAATTCATTTTATAATTTAGAAAATTTATTTTTGAACTTCACATCTTAAAATGTATCCTTCATAATGTAGAATGCTAAAATAATGCCGGACATTATACCCTAAGCACAACCAAACCAACTACAGGGTATAAAAAGTTTCGGCACGCACACAGCAACCACCGCAAGAGGCACGAGGGCGTCATTTAAATAACAACAAAGTAAAAACCAACTAAAAATAGTTAAACATCATAAAAATTTGCATAGTTGTTGTTAGATGTTAGTTGTTGGTTCGTCGCTTGGTTGTTTGGTTGGCTGCTTAGTTGGGCGGCTAAACAGACACAGGGTGTGGTGTTGGTGTCTGGGCTCCACCGGCCGCTTGTACAGCCCCAGCCATAAAAATAGCGCCAAGCCTCCGCGCAGTCAACTCTGCAGCAAACTGACCGCGGTTCCATTTGAGTTTATCACCGGGCTGTCATCTCGTTGTCGGACACATATGTATATTGGTTGCCCACTTTGAAAGGGACGAATAACGGAGTACCCACCGCACAACTCAAGCATTTCATATTTGTTGGTTCATTGCTCCATTCATGAAATAACCGATTGCAATAGATGCACAATTTACAGAGGTTTTTTCTTTTTTAATATATTTCTTAAGCATGGAAATCGAATAAGTTACTTGTACAATTATATAAACATAATCATCGTATAAGAATATTTAAAATATAAAAGAATTGCATGTTGTTGTGTGTTTAATACTGTCAAGAATTTTCATACTTAAAATTAGCATAAAACGTGAAATACAATTTTTAAAATTTTGAGACTAAGATAAATAGTTCTCGTAATAGAAATTATGCTTACAATTTAAGAATTTTCTGGCTTGGTTAGACTTTGTATACTTTTGTAATTAGTTGAGTCTCAAATTCTTGGCTTTGATCTGATTGAAAATATATTTAAATCATGGCTTTAACTTGAATCGCCTTTTAATTGGATGAACAGCACAATTTTTTAAGTTTTGTACCATTTAAATTATGCAACTATTGTATTAAAAATTGATATATATTTATATATTAATTAATGTATATATATTTAAATTTTTAATACTTTTGAGCACAGTTGCTTTTTTTGTATTTGCCTTAAAACTTGTAATAGTTTTGCGTTTTACTTGATAAACGCCTTTTTCCAGAAATCTCATTGAAATTCTGGTTTTATATCGCCACCAAAAACTCATTTGCCATCAAGCTGACTTAGTTAACTTCGAAGGTGTAAGCCTGGGATATTTATCATATGCAACTCCCCCATATCTGATTTCTATGCATTCCAATTCCAACAGACACGCCCACAATTCAACGACAAAGACGTCAACAACGACGTGGTCCAGTTTAAGTCAGAACCCACTTCTAGCTAAGTTTGCTGATCAGCTGAAATTCTCTGTGCAGTTGCGGTTAGTTGGCCAGTTGAAGTCGTAGCCGGAGTCTGTAGATGGGCTCGTCTAGTAGCAACAACAACAACAGCAACAACAAGAACACCACACGTGCCACATGTGCTGTCAAGTGCGCAGCTGAACACAAACCGAGCACGTCTTCGACTCCCCATTGTTGCCAGTTGGCGGTTCTCAGTATTTTTTTCCACTGTTGCTCGTTGCTTGTTGGTGTTGGTATTGGTGTTGTTGTTGTTGTTGTTCGGTACTGGCAGCAATTTGCTGCATCCACATTTACAGCTTAAGATAAAGTCGAAGATTCAAGTTGGAGTTGCAAGGCAGAGTCAGAGGCAGAGTCAGAGTTGGAGTTGGAGTTGGGGCTGAGGCAACCTTCATTGAGTGATGGCGACCTCAATGCCAGCCACACGTTTCAGAGGCTGCGGCTGCTTTTTTCGGCTTCTCGGTCTTGGTCAAAGTTGGTTGTGTGGAAAATCGCTTGGCAGCCTTGCAGAACTGTTGTTGTTGATGTTGCTGTTGCTGTTGCTATTGCTGTTGCTGTTCGCTGGCATTGTACGTGCGGTTTTCCAAGTGGAAATCGTTGCGGTTGTAAATTTTGCAATCAAATAATTTTTCATTCGCTTTTTCCGACGCCAGCTCGCGACCTGATTTTTCTTTTCATTTTGGTCGAAGCCGCGGAAAAGAATACAGGGGAATAAAAAAAGTGTTTGGCCATTTGGTGTTTGGCTGTGGAAAAACGTTTTGACCTTTACCGCTGCTTCGTGTTCGAACATTTAAACGGAAGTTGATTGCCGCCAAAGGTTAAACCCAATTTCCGTTAAAGCCTCAGCTCGGCCACTCGGTCGCTTTTCGGATGAGTTAAGAACTCAATATCTTACGTTTAGCAGCAGCTGTTGGAGGGTTCTTGTTGACGGCTTGTTGCTGTTGTTATTCCTGCTCTAAGTAGTTGTTGAAGTTGAAAAGTTCATTCCATTTCAAATTCTTGCCTTTGGATCGACAACAAAAACGTTAGGTAAACTGGAAAGGCCCGAAAGAGAAGATGAATTTACATTCTAAGTGCACAATTTTCTAACGTTTTAGTACCAGCATCTAACTTGATCTCTATATTAACTATATTAATTATAATGTATTAAGCAAAAATTAATATTCGACATATTTGTTATCAATTAAATTCAGTGTCAGCTGATTTAAAGTTGATTTTATTACTTAACGGCATTTCAAGTGCGCCCACACACTGACCGAGTTACTCATGAAAATATGAAAAGCTCTTCGCTCAGGGTCATAAAATCACTCGGTTGTCAAAAATTTGCACTAATTTATTCAAAATAACCGTTAAAATCGCTCAACACACACACACACAGTACAACAAACACAGCGAAACAGTAATTATAATGCCCACAGTGATGTCCCAGCCCGAATCGTAGCCTAAATGTGTAGCTCTCTGACCATAATCTGAAAATCCCATTTACAAGCTCAAATTACAATAGAGGCGCATTCTCTACTTTTGTTGTTGTTGCCGCGTGGCGCACCCACGCAATTCCCATGAGTGTGTGTGTGTG
>SCDS01001438.1:0-10818 GCA_004149465.1 Drosophila nigromelanica
TGCAGGGCGAATGATATACACTGAGGAGGTTGGTGGGAGGGAAGGGGACTAGAGAGTTTCCCCTTATGCGTATGAAAATGGTGTGGAAGTTGGTTGTGTTGCTTGTTAGTGCCGAAGCATTTTTGTATAATTAAAACAAGAAATTGCCACTTAAACGGTACCAAAGTAAGAATGTTGCACTCGAGAAGTAAACGACTGGACAATACTCTATATACAGTGTAAAAAAGTTTAAAATAGGTGTAATATTGTAGAAAATATCGATTTTTGCGACTCGTCTGAGCAATCAGCAAATTACAAGCCATATAGTGTCTGAAATTGAACAGAGCGAATCTGCTCACTTTCAGAAACTCACACTCAGAAACATACTTACACTCAGACTCATCATCTATTTCCTATTGTCATCCTGCAGGAACTCAAGGAGAGCTTCAACTATGGCCTCTTTGCACCGCCTTCCAATGGCAAGGCGGGTAAATTCTTGGATGAGGAACGACGCCTGGGCGACTATCCATTCAATGGACCCGTCGGCTACCTGGAGGTAAGTTCTGTGCTGTCCCATGCTTGGACCCCAACTGACCTTTCCTTTTTCCTACCGCCCTTTACCTCAAGTACAAGCGCCGCGTATATAAAATGCTCACCCTGGATGAACGCCAGTTGAAAGCGTTGCACACACGCGCCAATTTGCGACGTTTCCTGGAGTGCATCAATGGCGGGCACGTGGAGAAGATAGCCAAGAGAGCGGCGAAACGCCCCTCTCGGTGGCCACCGGCGCAAAGAAGCCCAACAAACTGCTCATTGCCCTGGTCAATGGCGGTGCTCTGCTGGACTATCGCACCAAGGATGGCACCACCGCGCTCCACCGAGCCGTCGAGCATGACTCGTTCGAGGCAGTCAGGTGAGTTTAATACTAGATTGAATATTTATATTCTACATAACGGATAATTGATTGACTAACTGACTGATTAAATTACTGACTGTTGATTAATTGAATGACTGAATGATTAACTGAGTGTTGATTGATTGAATGGGAAACTGCCTGATTGATTAGCTACTTTACTGACTACCTGATTGCCCATTGGTTAAGCATTGGTTAACTGATTGATAAACTGAATGTTGATTGATTGAATGAAAAACTGTCTGACTGATCAGTTGCTTATTAACTGACTGATTAATATACCGACAAACTGATTGATTACCTAAGTTTTGATTAACTGATTGATGAACTCACTGTTGATTGTTTGCCGATTGACTGATTGAAAACAAATGTCTGACTGATTAGCTGCTTTATTAATTGACTGACTGCTTGACTGAGTCTTGATTGACTGTTGATTGATTAGCTAACTGACTGAATGAAAAACTGTCTAACTGATTAGCAGTTTTATTGACAACCTGATATATGATGATTGATATACTGACTAACTGAGTATTGATTAACCGATTGATGAACTGACTGAATGATTAAAAAAAGTTTTCTACTGATTGGCTACCCTATTGACTGATTGAGTGATTGAGTGATGAACTGAGAACTGAGTCAGGGCAATTTTTGTTTTGGTTTACAGCATTAGTTTAATAAACCCATATTAAATATCCACACAGCACGTTGCTGGAGCTTGGTGCCTCGCCCAATTATCGGGACGGGCGTGGCATAACGCCCCTATACATTTCCATAACGCGTAAGTGCGAGGCTAAGATCACGGAAAGCCTGCTGCACGATCACGCGACGCTGGGCATACAGGACAGCCAGGGATGGAATGAGGTGCATCAGGTAAGTCGGTGACGGTCCAAGTAACCCCCTCTTTGTTATGGTTCTTGTGAAATACCCCACTCCCTACCCAAAAAGAGAACGAAAGAAACTTTGGTGCTGGTGCTGGGAAAGATTGAAAATTGTTTTGCTAATTGATTTTTACTTCTCTTCTGTCTAACTTTAAACGCTTGCCTAACTATTGTTAAACTGTGCTCAGGCCTGTCGGCATGGCCTGGTGCAGCACTTGGAGCACTTGTTGTTCTACGGTGCCGACATGGATGGACGCAATGCGTCCGGTAACAGCCCGTTGCATGTTTGCGCTGTTAACAACCAAGAGGCTTGTGCTAGAATGCTTCTCTTTCGCGGCGCACAACGCGGTGCCCAGAACTTTGCCAACCAAACTCCCTATCAGGTATTTAAAACACACAAAACGCATCGAAATTCAAATTTACAATAATCGTTAAAGTAAAACTACTCATGAAACACTCATAATATGCGCGTTATGTACTCGTTTATACTCATAATTGTACTTGTAGTTCTAGCTGGTACTCTTTCACGTAGTTTCACCTGTAGTCAAACCGATATTTAATGCCTAGCTAAGCTTCTGGTTTGCAAACTGGGCTAATTAAACGTTTTTCCCTAGGTCGCTGTCATCGCTGGGAATCTGGAACTTGCCGAAATCATTGAGAACTACAAATCTGACGATATTGGTGAGTGCAAACGTAACTATCACATTCATATACACATTCATTTGCACTCACACGAATCAAGGAATATTGATATCACAAATAGTTGTACAAATATATTTGAATATATTTGTTATACTCATTAATTTAAAGTTGATGTCAACATTCCTTAAACGCATCGAACAAACCCAATCGACTCGTACTCGACATTGACATTGCCATATTGTACTTTTTACTCATACTGTGTCCCCGTTTACCCCTCAGTTAATCCCGCTTTTTGTCACAATTTGTTTTTGATTTTTGTTTCCTCTACTCAATCTAAAAGAATAATCATTTATATGATAGTTCAATACCCATTAATTAGTTCGAACCATTTATTCAACTGTGTTTTAGTCCCAAAAACTTCCTATTCCGTTCTCAAAGAAAACACTTAAACAGTTCATAACAAAATCATATATCATAAAAAATCATTTCATTTAGGTCTTCTCAAATCAAATCATATTCATCATATTAAATGTAACATACAATAACAAATGCTATATATATATATTCAAGTTTTTTTCATATGTATTTGCCTTGCATATTTTTGCATTTGCTTAAGATATTTTTCTATATATTCTACCTCTATATATATACATATACTTAGTACTCGTAATTGTAACTTGTTTCGATTTTTGCTCGTACTCGTTTTGATTCTTTCACCACATTGCCACTGCTCCATCTCGCTGTTGCTCTTTCTCTATCTCGCTGTCTTATTCAATGTTTTGTTCTCGTTATCGTTATCGATTTAACTATTTATTCACATAGCATACATAACCTATAAATCATATTGCCTAGCGAGTTTGAATTTGTTGTTGGGTACATTCCTAGAATGTGCCATTTTCTTTTTTTTTGTTACGGTCAATTGCCCTGAGCTACACTCGAAAAAAAGAAGAGCAGTAAGTACAGTAAGTAAAATAACAGTTTGGTGTACCGATCCCAAGTGTTAGCACCCCTAGCAATAGGCCAAGTTAGGGAGTTGATTATAATTCCTAATTTAAACAAAGTTACCCAGATTTTAGATTGAGTAGAGCGCTAGAGCATGAGATGAGCTATAACATTATATCTATGTTATGTTAGCTAACAGCTGTTAATGTCATTTAGCATTTGCTCATCTCTAGCTGTTTGCCTCAACCATAAAACAAACCGAAACGGATGCTCTCTCACAAACTTGGCCACAAAATGTGACAGAAAACAAAATAATAATAATCATAGCCACCAAAAATATGTAACAGACCCCTACTCAACCCGTACCCCCCATCCTCTGTTCCCGCACACTCCGTCACTTCCTTGCGACACGTAAGTTCAGCTTGACTGCAAAAACGACAAAACTTTTCCCAACAACAAATACAATACACACACACACACACACACAGAGAGAGAGAGAGAGAAAGAGAATTAAACGTAAAGTATCCTTACTCCACCACGCAGTGCCCTTCCGGGGACCACCGCGCTACAATCCGAAGCGCCGCTCGGGCATCGGCTGGCTGAGCGCCAATGGCGCCGCTGGCGCTTCGCTGCTCGCTACGGCTGCCGGTGGGCTTGGTGGTGCAGGTGCTGCTGCCAGCAGCAACAGCAGCAGCAGCAGCTGTGTGCTGAATGGCAATGCAGGTGGCGGTGGCGGTGGCGGTGGCAGCCTGATGGGCACCCTCTCGCGCCAGCATCAGCTGCAGCTGCAGTCGCACCACCACCAGCATCTGCAGCAGCAGCAGCTCCATCCACATGCACATCAGCACGTGCAGCATTTGCACCACCAGCACCAGCAGCCGCATCTGCAGCTGCACGGCCCGCCCTCGCCATGCCCCTCGGAGCACATGCTGGGCGCCTACAGCTCGGCCAGTTCGAGCCTCTCCGAGGGCTCGTCGGGACATCGCTCGCACGAGGACGACATCAGCATTGTGACAGGTAATGGAATTCACTTTGATTTCGCCCTTCACCTAAGTTCTCCTTAAGTTTAATTATAACTTTTAATTTACTCTAACTAAAATGAAAGTTCCTAAACTGGGGCTTAGCATAGGGTTTACCAATTGAGCGAAGAGAGCTTTACATTTTATATATATGTATATATATTTTGGTTTTACTGTACATATTACCCACTTTAAACTATAATTATCTACATGTCGAGAGGTCAAGTATAAAATTTGTATTAAATTCATCAATTAAGCATGACTTTTAGCTTTAGTTTTAATTAAGAAATTAGTTTTTTTTACACATATATATATATACTTAAATATTTAAACCTCAAGTGCATGTCTTATGTCTATTTTTGTAAGAACCAACAAAAATCAATTATCGATTATTTTAATATATTTAAATGCAAACTGTACTCAATTGAATCATGCACTCGAAAGAACTGTGTAATCGATTAAGATACTTTTCTCTGACTCAGTTATGGATAACTTTAACTCATTTGTCATTAAGCGAGCTATTAGCTTACATAAATTATGTGTTTTAGCTATTTACTTACCATGAATACAAAGCAGCAAGCTATTGTTTTTAATATTTGTTGTCAAATATATTTTTCAAACATGGGCGTAAATTATTTATAATAGGTGAATATTTAAATGAAACTTCTGTTCAGATCACATGTGAATAATTAACTATATTCTTAAAAAATAGGGCTGAATGAAATGTTATTCAGCTCTTTTCCATAAATATTTCTATATTATTTTTACAATATATTTATTTACATCATAGAAGATAATCGATCAACCAGGAAAATACTTGTTAAGTTATCGTTAGCTGATCATGAGTCGTTAGGCAAAATTAAAGATAAATGCAAGCTGTAGATTCATTTGGTTTGATTCACTCTTGAAATGAGTGACTCGCAATTATTCAAATTATTCACTCAATCTCAGTCGCATTGCTTCTCGTGCTTTCCTCAATGTACACTTAATGCCTGCTCAGCCACTGCTCACAGCATTCGCATGTAATCGCCATTCTCAGTGTTGTTGTTGTTGTTGTCTGTGTCCTGGCCAGCTTCGTTCTGGCCGGGATCTGTGATGAGCGCTTTGCCAAGGCAACCAATTGATTGACTCGAATCTTCTCTTCATCCCATTCAAACAGATAAATCGCTGGGCGACACCAGCGACATCATCAGCGACTCTTCGGGCGTAGGCACCAACTCGGACTCGGCCGCCTGCTCGATTGGGCATCCCAGCACCACGGTGGTGTGCATGGAGCCCTATGCAGGCAATACGGTGGGTCACATTCGCCTCCAGCCGGGCGATGTGATCGAGGTGGTGGGCAGCACCGACTGCGGCCTCCTGGAGGGCTATGTGCGCGGCACGAATCACTCGGGTTTCTTTCCCGCCGACTGCGTCCAGGAGGTGAATCTGCGCCAGAAGCACATCACCAACGTGATGACCGCCAGCACGGGCATGCCGCCCCAGCAGGCGCCGCTGCAGCCGCTGTCGCAGTCGCAGCCGCAGCAGAGCTCCTACCAGGGCTCGCCCCAGCTGAGCCTGGGCGGCCACTCAGGCAGCTCCAGCACGCTGCTCCAGCAGCCACACCAGTCGCCCTCGCTCTCCATGACCAGCAACGGTTCCTGTCAGCAGCTCCAGCAGCAGCAGCAGCCGGAGGGCAACGGAGGCTCCATGGCCAGCCATTCGATTGGACAATACAGCAGCGCCACAGCACCACGCATCAAGAAGGGGTAAGTGACTGCCTGATCCTCGCCAGAATCCACATTAATCTGTTAATTTTAAATTCCCGACAGCGCCTACAATGCGCCCCGTTCGGTGGTGCTTCATCGGGCCAAGCGCGGATTCGGTTTCATCCTGCGCGGCGCCAAGGCCAGCTCACAGCTGATGCAGCTGCGTCCCTCTGAGCGCTTCCCGGCGCTGCAGTACTTGGACGACGTGGATCCCGGCGGCGTTGCGGACATGGCCGGTCTGCGGCCGGGCGACTTTCTGCTCACCATCAACGGGGAGGACGTGAGCGCCGCCTCGCACGAGCAGGTGGTCGAGATGATCCGCTCCGCGGGCGCTTTGGTCAACATGACCGTCGTCTCGCCCCAGTTTCCACTCCAGATGCAGGCGAGCGCCCAATACTTGCCCAGCGGCGCCCGCGCCGGCAGCCAGCACCTGTCCAGCGGACCGAGCACGCCGCAGAGCGCGCACCGCCAGTGCGCCACGCTGCCGCGCAAGATGTCGATGGGACCGGGCAGCCATGCCGGCGGCAGTTCCGTCTCGGGCACGGGCTCCGTGTCGGGGGGCGGCGGGGGCAGCGTGCGGATGGCGCCGATGCCGCCGCGACGCGATCCGAAGACGACGCTGAGCGTGGGCCGGGCCAGGGCCAAGTCGATGGTGGCCGGGCTGGAGAACGGCGGCGAGAAGGAGCAGGATGAGGTGCCGCACACCAAGTCCAATTCGGTCGAGTCGATTGCCACGCCCACGCCCACCCACCCGGGCACGCCGGTGCAGCTGCGCACGGCCAGCATCAAGGCGCGCCCCACCTCGAGCCGCATCACCGCCGCCGAGCTGGAGGAGCTCTTCCAGCGGCAGCAGGGCGAGGGCAGCACCGCCGGCGCCAGCCGCTACGCCACTATGATGAGCAGCTCCCGCTTCCAGTCGGGCACCGACAACACGGACGTCTCAACACGGACGGCAAGGTGACGGGAGGGGGTGCGGTAGCGGGAGCGGCTGGAGCAGTGCTGCCGCCGCCCAATCATCCGCCGCCGCCGCCGCCTGTCGGCCAGGTGGTCAAGGTGGAGACGCGCAGCAGCGTCTCGGAGTACGAGAGCACAATATCCTTGCAGCAGAAGCTGAAGAAGCGCGCCGAAAACGACGCCGTCACCTCGGCGGCCATCGATGGCGTCCAGAGCAGCTTCAATCCGTCGGCGAACGCCAAGATCTACGCCTCGCCGCAGGAGCTGCGCAACGTGATGGCCTGGAAGCTGCGGCAGGCGCAGGAGAAGCCGCAGCAGCAGACGGGCGACTCACAACAGCAACAGCAGCAGCAGCAACAACAGCAACAGCTGCAATCAACAGCAACCGCACCTCAATCGCCGCCAGCACCGCCACCGCCGCCAGCAGCAACTCAGCAGCAGCAGTAGCAATTGCTGGCCAATGGCAATGCAACAGTTGCTGGTGGCTCGGCACCGCCGATACCCGAGCCGGACTACAGCTGCAGCGAGTTCGACGGCGAGGACGAGAAAATTGCGCTGTTCGATGTGCCGGAAACCAGCGGCAACAGTCAGGCCAGGTAAGTGCCGCAACCAGTTTGCTCTAGACCCTTTATTCACTGCTCCCCCTCTCCCCGCCAACACTCTAGTGGCAGCAGCTCCGCCTCTGGCTCGGGCGCCTCCATCTCGCACTCGCTGTCCGTGGAGGAAATTCAGCGCATACGCAGCAATCTCAAGACCTCCAAGTCTTCGCCCAACGGCTTCATCAAGAAGGAAGACGAGCAACAGCAGCAGCAACAGCAACAACAACAGTTGCTGCCACAGCCTGCTGCTGCTGCTGCTGCCGGCGAGGATGAGTGCGACAACAGCAGCTCGGGCGTCAGCAGCGATCAGGAACTGCTGGCCGGAAAGCCCACGGATACCATCAAAAAGAAGCCGAGCGTGACCATTGTCGAGGAGCCCAAAACCATACCCGACCCGCCGCTGAAGCCGCTGGTCAAGACGACAATCAGCATTGGAGCAGCAACAGCAGCAGCAGGCAAGCCCAACAGCAACAGCATCAATGCTGGCACCAACGTGGCACATGCGGCAGCTGCCTACGAGGCGGCCACCAAGACCAACACGGCCAATCTGAACAACAACGCCACCGGCAATCACAACAACAATAGCAACATTAGCAGCAGCAACAACACAACAACGCTGACTGTCAAGCAGCTGGTGCAGCAGCAACATGCGCCCGTCATCCAGCAGCAGCAGCAACAGCTGAGCAGCAAGCCAGCATCAACAATTGCTGCCGCACAGAGCAACATCAAGTCGAATCAGCCGGTGCTCAGTCCTCAGGTGCTGGGCCGCATACCGAACGTGCATCACCAGCAGCAGCAACAACTGCAGCAGCAGCAGCAGCAACAACTGCATCACCAATCGAATCCCAATCTGAAGCTGATTGCCACGCAACAACAAATACTGCAGCAGCAGCAGCAACAACTGGCGCACCAGCAACACTTGCAGCAGATACTCAAAGCCAAAGCAGCTGCCGCTGGCGGCGCTAGCACCGCCGCCCTGGTTGCCAAGCAGCAGCAGCAACTGCACAAGGGCCACGACTCGGAGCTGGAGCAGCGCTCCGACCTGGATGACGACGACGGCGAGCTGAGCCCCTCGCCGCCGGCCAAGGCCTTCCAGCGGCACAACTCGCTGACGCGCAAACAGGCGGCGGCCATTGCGATGCAGCGCGGCGCCACGCGCACCACGGCCGTGTCTCTGGTGCAGTTGCCGCCGCCACTCGAGGCGGACAGCGACGGGGAGCTGTCCCAGCAGCAACAGCAGCATCAGCAACATCAGCAGCAGCAGCAGCTGGCCACGCACATTGTGGGCATGTTGCCCAGCGGCCAATTGGTGGCAGTTCCCTCTGCTGCTGTTGCGGCTGCTGCTGTCGCCGCTGGGCCACAGCCGGGCAACAACAATCTGCAGCTGTGCACCGAGAATCTGGTGCTGGCGCCGCCGCCGCAATTCTGTGATTGCAACGATGCGAAGCATGCGCCGCAATACCATCCACAGCAGCAGCAACAGCAGCAGCAGCAACACTTACAGCAACAGCAGCTACTGCAGCAGCAGCAGCGTCACCAACAGCAGCTGCAATTGCTGCAGCAACAGCAGCAGCAGCAACAACAGCAGCAGCAGCAGCAGCAACAACAACAACACCAACAACAACAGCAGCAGCATCAGCGGCTGTCTGGTGGCGCTGGCGCTGGCGCAGTGGGCACCTTGGGGCGTGTGCGCATTGTGGGCGCCATGCCCAAGGCCAATCACCACAGGCTGCACTAAATAGCAGCAGCAGCAGCAGCAACAATCGATAACTGATCGATGAGTAAACATTTGCCAAATCGTTAAAACGTTAGTTAGTTGTACGTCAAACAGTCATTGCCATTCACAACGAATAGCTGCACTCGAAATTCACACATACACACACACATACGCACCCCGGCAACATGTTGCCAGCAACATGTTTCAATTTCGAATGAATTTTAATTGCAGCACAAATGCAATTGCTATCGATGTATATTATTAATAAGAGTAAATACAAGTTCAAAAGCATGTAAAAACCTAAAGAGAAAATAATCATAAACGAAAACACAAACAAACAACAACCAGAAAATAATAATTAGTTTATTACGAGTTACAGCACGAGCACGTTTTTTAATTTGTTCAATTTCGAAAATAGATGAAACAAAAACAAAAAGAAAACGAAAACAAATATGTTATTATATTATATTTATTGCGTGTGATATAAATTTATGTACGGCGGCGTAGGCGCAGCAAAATAGCAAAAGGAAAACAAACAGAGAAATCATAAATATTACAATGTATTTTTAATCGAGCATTCACAACATGTTTTCAATATTTAAGGCAATTTCAATATATGTATGTAAATCTTAACCATTTAGTTCTTAGACGATTGAAAGCCTTCTGAGCCAACTTGCCAAAAGGCTCAGTTTGTTTTCGAGCTGCACAAAATGAAAATTGTCAGATTTGTTGTGGAAACTGGCGAGGAAAAGTCCATAGCTAATGTCCACAGCAAATGTTTATCTTAAGCATAAGTATGAATATATTATTGTTTCAAGTGCATTTCAGTATCCATCCATTATTCATGCGATTTTAGCACAAAGCAAAAAACCCACATCTAATATAATCTAAAGTTTAAAATACGATTTAGAGAAACATACATAATTATAACATAACAATAATAATGGTATCAGCCAAAATACTAGAATTTGAATTTGCGCATTTAGCCGAATTGTCAAACGAGTCAAATAAAAAAAAATATAAACTACTTACGTATAACACTACAAGTAATTAACTAATTACCACGCGTGTTTTTAACAAGCTTATTTAATGCAATTCTATTGAGCGGCGAATTTTTATAAAGTCGTAAATTTTTGCTAGTAAAATTTACAGATTTATTTTTACTCTTAACGCCCATTTTGTATATTTGTGTTTTTGTTTGTTTTTTAGAGAGAAACTTTAACTTGCTGAAGTATTACAAAGTAAAGGGGAAATGAAAAATCATAATAATTAAATTTGAAATGGTAATTGAAATTGAAAGATGTTCTCAAGTAATTGTCAGCACTGACAAGTATTGTCATAGATCCGAGCAACTTATAGAAATGCGAAATTCACGAGTAACAATTATTATAATTACGGCTGATTTTATTGTGCACGATAGAACGTGC
>SCDS01001439.1:1628-16175 GCA_004149465.1 Drosophila nigromelanica
ATTGAATAATAAATTACAAAAAAAAATTATACTGGCATTATAATTACTACGATCGTTTTACGTATTGATTACACTGTAATAGAGTATCGCGCAATCGGTTACACCCGACGAAAAAAATTTAAAAAAATTGTGGAAAATTTTGTTTACAGCTTTTGTGTTAATATCTATACCATTAAAAAAACAGGTTAAAAATTCGATATTTATCGGTCATAAGAAAAATGGATCATTATCATTAGCAATTTCAATGGATACAGGCTATAAAAATATACACGCATGGAAACGTGTACTTTATTAATGCACATAAACAAGTAAATTAATTTAAAATACTTTCGAAAAACGATCTCAGACAACGATCTTAAGAAATACACATTTTAATAAAAATGCCTGTTAAATGCTATATTTATTTATCGATTCCAGCCATTTTTAAATACATTCATTCCATATTCGAGCCGACAATTTGAACTGAACGTAATCCACAAACGCGCACTTTCCCCTAATCTTGGAACTGTGCTACGAGCTGTATTGAACAAAGGGCGTAGTTGGATACACGAATGTTTACGCTAGATGGCGCACGTATTTTTCTGACATACGCTATTCCTCGTATTTGCTTCCACACTGTTAAATTAACAGAACAGCAGCGAACGGGCTAACAGTGCAGCGCGTTGTTGTTCTTGCACTTAACAGAGACGTGACTTCGCTTAATGCTTGTATGTACAGTTTTATTTTGTGTAATGCAAATATAACGTACCAAAGTGCTGTAATATTAATTGTTATATCAATCAATATAATGCAATGAAGCCGATATATACAAATGTTTATAGATTCAACGATTGAACCAATCTTTGAAAACAGCCCGCCAAATACAAAAACAGCTGTTCGAACAGCCGCTATGCAGAGAGTTAACAGTTTAGGTAACTGTTGCTGTTAGCTAACAAATTTTTCGTTAACAGACCTGTTATTCATGAATTTTCTGCTGAAGCGTGTGGTTGTTGCGGCCGGTAAATGCAAAGAAAAACGAAAATACAGACAAAACTCGCGTGTAAAATTGTGTTAAATATTTAATAAATCAGTTGTGAGAAGTGTTGAAATGTGTTAGCTACACAATCGAAGACAAAGTCGCGTTTTTCACTTGTTGTGCGACGCCACTGTTATTCCACTGCGCTGTTCGCTGTTTTCTCTGCGCGTGTGCTTTGCCTCCCCATTCGCTGTTTCGATTGTTTACGAATTTGTGTGTGTGTGCTTAAATGTGCAAAAACTAGCGGAAAATTACAATTTTTGAATGAAAATGGCAATAAAAGGCCCCAAAACAGCAACCAATATGATAAGCAACAACAAAAAAGTGATGCTCTCGCTGCTGGCGCTAACTGCGCTGCTGCTGCACGACGGCAGCGGCGTCGCAGCGCATCTGAATGTGTTCCTGAATCCAGAGGAGGTGATGCGTTTGCTCGGTAAGTTTGCACCACCACCATCCCCTCGCCCGTTAAGTCGCGCCCTTTGTTATTGATTTCTCCACCTAAGCTGAAACAACAACAATAATAAACAGCAATTTAACAATTAGCGACATTTGTGGTCCACTTGTGTCAACCAATTATGCGGCAGGTTCAGTTTTACACATTTTTTCATTCACTAAAAGCTGAAATGCTTTTTGAAATTATGTTGATTTGTTTGCTTTGGCTTAAATTTAGACGAGCTCTCTCCCTCTGACGCTCCCTCTTGTTTGCTCTCTCGCTCGCTCACGCAGGCCGTGCTGCTGCTGCAGGTGTTGTTAAACAGTTAAACAAATAAACAAACAAGCAAAAGTAAATGCAAAAGCAACAGCAACAACAACAAACTGTTTCTTCTATGTGCATACATAACTTTCAGTTGGTTCGTTAAGAAATTTTACGCTTCGTAAAAAGAGGCAACAACAACAACAACAGATATTTACAAGCAGCATTAAATTTATTTCACTGCCAGGGAATATTTTTGAATATTTCTTGGAATTGAAATTCCACTACCAAAAAAAAAAAACAACAAAAAAAGACAAGACACACACACAAGAGACACGCAAACGAGATGACAACGCAAAGGAAACAACAACAACAACAACTGCAACGAAGCTGAAACAGGCAAAGGCAAAACGTGACTTGGAGCAGCCACAGAAGCAAGTGATGCGATGCGAAGAGGAGAAGAGAGGACGAGAAAGAGCGTCAGCCAGAGAGCGAGGCATGGTCAGGAGAGGGCGGCAGCAGCAGCAGTAGCATAAGAACACAGGCATCTTCGTCAGCTGTGCGTGTATGTGTGTGTGTGTGTGTGTGTGTATTGCCGTTGATTGTGTTGGTGGGGGCGCAACTGCGCACAGTGGGCGCAACAAAAAATTGTTGAATACAAAGACAATTTGACAAGTCTGCAGTATTCGGTTTCTGTTCTCCAAAATATGCACTGAAATTTTTTGTTAGTAATATTAAATTCTACAAATTTTGGATTATGATTAAGTTACTAGCTATCGTCGGCCAATACGTTGTGTTTAGACAACTGAACAACGTGGATCCGGGTTCAAATACCAGGCTGGTGTATTTGTCGATAGCCGCAGGCCATAGCAGCTAATAATATTTAAAAATATGCAGGTTGATAGTTATAACTATTTTGCATACCATACATAATAAAAATTCTTTAATATGTTCGGGTGGTAAATTAAATTTTTCTTTGAAAAGAAGAGTTAATTTTCTGGACTTACCAATTATTATTTAAGGAAAGACAAAATAACAAAATAAAGTAACTTCAATATTTTCTAAATCAAAAGCCCTAACAAAAAAGTCTGCCAAACTGAACCACATATTATTTAAACATAGTTAAACATGGTTTACGATGTTTTAATATTGTACCTAGTAATTAGATACAACAAATATAACATGTTTTATTTATTTTTCCAAGGACATTCGTATTCGTAAATTCATTCCTAATAAATTTAAAACATGGCGAACAACCGAAATATGAGACATTGGCTCCAACCGTGAACCGAACCGTTTTATTGTTTTTCATAGCTTATCAGTATTGAACATAAAAAATCATTTTAAAGACTTCTCGACTCCCAAATGCAACGGATTGTATTGTTACATTTTTCATTGCATGAAACAGCACAGATCCTTTATGCATTTATAATTTCGTTCGCAGCCCACTGTGCGACGCCTGTGGCTTGGTTTGGCACTCGAATTTTTTGGCAAGTCTGCAACAGCTGCCGCCCACTGCAAGTGCTTTTGTTGTTGTTACTGTTGTTGTTGTTGTTGTTTGGCATGCTGCCTGCTTGTTAAGTTTAGATAGAGTTTTTTCCACTTGCCATGTGTGGGAGCTGAATTTTTTTGTGTTGCCGCCGCCGCCGCCGACGACGACGACGACGATGCGCATAATTTGCGTATGCATTTTGAATTTTGGGGCGTGAAATCAAATATGCAAAATATCGTATGTTTGGATTTGGATTTGCACTTGGATGGCTGACTGAGGGCTATGTGGGCTATGTGCCGCTTAAGCGCATTTCGTTTTCGCCCATTCGGCCAAGTTAAACAACTGGGCGACTAATTAAGACTAAGCTAAAAAGTTTGCAGACCGGGCTAATGCTCTTTCTCCTGTTGATATATGCGAGCAATAAAAAGAAGCGCTAAGCCATAAATCAATTAAGCAGCATAATTTGCATTTGATTTGTGACTCTTTTGGCGAAAGGGGTTGGCCAAAGTCCGAGTCCAAGTTGAAACTCATCCGAGGCTATATATATATATATATATATATTTTTTTTTTATTTGCATTGCATTTTTATAAGCAACGAGAGAACAGCAATCACATACCCAAAGGGAGTCGACTGGCTCAGGAAAAGTTCAATGCCGGTCGGTTTCATATTTAAACCCTTAGTCATAAAACTGGCGTATGAAATATAATCAGCCTGCGCTGGGCAGGCACTACACGATCCGATCGGCTTGTTGTCAGTTGAAAAATATATATTTTATTTCCCCGTTTGCCCCAACTCCCCGCAAGCTGATGCACAAGTTTGATGTGTGTTTGCTGCTGCTGTGACACGCGCTACATTTTAAAATGCCTTTTGCCGGGCATTTTATTTAAATTGAATTTTAATACCATTTTATTTTGAACATTTTGGACAATTTTCGTAGTTTTTCCTTTGACAACTTTTTACGACTTTAACGCTTTGGAATTCTCGTTGTCTATTTCAACTGATTTTTATGGGCCCATTGTTCGCTGTTAATTTTTTTTTGGTGCTTTGCTTTAATTTTATGGCCCATTTGCTGTGTGTTAATCATTGGGTATAAAATTTACAATGCATGTTAATGAAGGTGCATTGTAAAGTTCACTGCACGCCCAAAGCTTTGAAAGAGAGCGCAATATCTTCACTTGCATTTGCTCTCTCGCTCTTTGTCTTCAGCTTGAAAGCTGTTTCTGCTGCACATGCTGCACGTCCACAGTGACACGCCCACTGTGGCTTAGAAGAATGATCGATGGGCGCAGCAGCTAAAGAGCCACAACAACAACAACAACAACAAAAACTTCGCGAAGCAGCAGCATAAAGATAACAATGGCTCGAATGTGTTAAATTTGCCACCAACTGTGTTAAATAAATTAAAGCAGGCCCCCCAAACAGACGAGCCGCCAAACAAGAGGCTGGGATGGGGCTTGAAATATGGTCGGATCTATTTTTCGTCTTCTGCTGGCCAATTTCCAATTTCAATAAATACAATTTGCATAAATATTATATAGCTCTGCGAGCTTAGTGGGCAGGCAGGTTTAAGGTATCTGAAAGATACACAAAGACGGCAGCTGTGGCTGCTGCTACTGTGTCCACATTTAGCACCTAGTACGTTGCCGGTAACCGTATACTGTATACCGTATACCGTATATCTGCCAGTTGGCCATAACAAGCAAGCAGGCAAGCGCAATATTATCGTCGTCTCGGGTTTATGGCTTGTTCTTCGCGCTGCTCGCCAAGATCTTTGCAGCTGATATCGTGGGCAACAGCTTCTCCTTGTCGTGCTAAATGCCTTCCACGAAACTGCCTCCGATCTCTGGGGGCCAAAGTTGTGTTAACGGTTTGTGCAATGGCTGCGATATGATCAGCAGACGTTGCCTCCTTGTTGTTGGCGTTCTTCTCGTGGCATGATCTATATTTTAATTGGTTTGTTGCTGCTGCCGAGCACAAGTACAAAGTATCGGAATCCGTTGAGCTTGTTTTCGAGTCCCAGCTGAACATAATCGGACAATGAAGAGGCCATTAGCTAATGAAGCTATATGAGCGATAAGACTGCCACAGCAAACTTAAGCTGAGGATCTTGTGACACTCAATTGCCATGCCACGCCTCGCCTGCGATCTGAGGCAATTAACAGCCTACTAGACTTCTACTCCTATTTTAACAGGTGTTGTCAAAAAAAAGTGTGACATGAATTCATATAGTGATTAATAACAGCTTTAAAATATAAAAAATATTTGAATTATTATTGTTAATTTGGAGAACAAAATTTACGATGTAAATCGATTTTTATCGAAAAAAAAATATTAAGACCTTATCTGATGCGATTATATACGAGTATATATTCCAAGTTTCAAGTATCTAGCTCCAAAGCGACAAATAAAATTGAATTCATAGGAACAACATAATATATAATTATAAAATGAATTTTTATGCTTTGAGTAAAAGATGGAGCTGCAACCACATAAGTATTTTTAATTAGATTTATTGCTTTATATTTCAAACTGTGTTTACCTTTGTAGAGAAGTCAACGTAACAAGACTAGTCTTACATTTTCTTAAACACCTACGTACAAAAATGTAAAATTTTCTTTTGATTTAACAAATATTAATTACTTACGACTAAAATGTACGTAGCCTTGAAAATGCCCATGTGTAATTTACTAAACAAGTTAGACTTGATTTCAATAGTCCAAGCTATCAATCTTTGCTCTTGGTGCGTATTTGTAATCAGTTCCATTTGCTAAGGCTCCAAATTAGTTGAAATATATAAGCATATGTTCCTCGCTCTCCCTTTCAGTATATTTCTACGCTTGGTTTCATTGAAGGTAGTCTGAATGGTCACGTTCAGGTCGCAGATGTCATCCTATTTGTGTTTATTATTTGTTTGTTGTTGTCAGCGTATTTAAATTTGATGTTTAATCTATTACCGATAGTTGTGGCCTCGAATGCGTTATCGATTACTGTTTGATGCTCAACTGACGGGTCATCAAGAGTCACAATTCCGAGTCTCAAATTACGGGCCTTGGCGGCATTGAAGAACTCTCATCTTGTAATGAGGCGAGGGCCATTAGCTGGTCTCCCAAGTCCCATGTGCCATGTGCCATGTGTCTGTGTCTGGCCAAAAGCCGCCATAAACATGACTGAGCCATGGCTTAAACTGATTCTGTGCGTGGCCATAAAAACTATTAACAAAAACGTGCATTTAAATAATTGAAGATTGCACGAAACGAGTGCAAAACAAATCAAATCAAATAAACGCGAATCAAAGGCTTAAAGTCTGATCCGTCTGTTCCATTGACTCTGTCAATTGCGAGGGGGGGGGGGGGGGGGGGAAAGGGTCTGTGGTTATCAGTGCCGCTGCACAGAGGCAGCAACCTACCATTGTCAACTGATAACCCCTCCGGGTGCCACGCACGCTGCATGTCAATAATAAATAACTTGCATTGTTTGCCAGGCTGATGCTCGCTTTTATATATATATACATATATATATATATATATGTGTGTACATATAGCGCAAAAAGGAATAATCATATTTACATTAAACAGCAACAGTGAACGAGGCGCAATGAATGAAATTTCAACCTCGTTCGCTGCCGAGTTTATTTCCATGCCACATGGAAAAGCAGCTGACAACAGCGAAACCGCTCGTAACTAACAACTGCAACTGCAACAGCAACTGCAACAGCAACTGCAACTGCATTTGTAAGCTGCGAGCTCTGTGGCAGGCAGATGCATGCACATGTATTTGTATCTGTATCTGTATCTGTATCTGTTGTTATGTTTATTGAGCTGTGCGAGCATGTTTATTTGGGCCATGCACTGTGGGAATTCGCCAGCCAACAAGCCATGCATATGAACCACCTCAAAAGCAGTTCGCGAACGAATATAAAACTGAATAAAATCATGCGTCGCGCATTGTCTTCGGCCTGTCTTCCATCAGTAAGAAATGTGCCAAAGAGGGTCAAGGGGTTACAGTCATTTGCTTTAGACACAATTTGGTGGGTCTTGAATATGTTATACGTTTAAAAGAAGGTACTTATACATAAATATGTTCTGGAGTGGGTTAACGGGGTAAACGGAAACTTATCGCTATAAAATAAATTATTGAGTAGTTGCGATTTTACATTTGGTGCAATTTAAAAATTCCCACATTTGTTTGCTTGTCTGTTTTTATATCCTGCTCTCCTTGAGAATGGCTAAACAAGGGTTAACTATTATTATTTAGTATAGGTAAACTATAACTAACAGTTAATTGCGCGCTTTCACTAACACTTCATGTTATCTAAACATAGGTGGCATTTTTAAAAAAGCACTTCAATTCATTTAATCCTGTTGGTAAATCTTCTACTCTCATTTTATGTAATTAGCTGATGAAACCCGTTTGTTACATTTTTGTTAGCATGCTATGTGCATTAACATTAACAGCAAGCATAACATTAACATGTTTGCCTCGACAGACACTGTTGAGAGCCATTCAAAAATTTTAACGAGTTGAAATTGATGATTGGAGTTTTCATCATGTTTTGCACCTTCTCCCGCATTTGGCGAATGGTTAATGGTTAGCCCCAGTTGGCAGCTTCTACAAGTCAACACAAAGGACGGACGGACGGACGGACAGTGTGTGGCAATGTGTTGAGGCGATTAAGGTTAATTACTATTGATTTTGGCCAGCGCAAGCTGAGCCTCAAACTTTTGTCAGCTAGTCAAAGCGTCAAGCGAAAAATTTGAATGATTAATTTGAGCCAATTTGCAGGCATCGAGCCGAAAGGCAAAGAGCCAAAAAAAAAAAGAAGCAAAATCTGTGCGCCTAACTGTGCCAAATGGTTGCCAAACAACTGAAGAGGCTGGCCCTAAAAACATCGGCTAATTTAGCTGGCACAAATTTGTTACAATCAAAGCCGTAAACGAGTAACCAGAAACGAGAACGCTGCGCCCGCGGCTCCAAGAGAATAAACCGAAAACACAATAACTGACAAAAAAAGAAGACACAAAAACAGTAAAAGCAAAACGAAAATATTAGGCAAAATAACAGCAGCAACAACAACAACAGCAGCAACAACAACAACAGCAACTACAGCAACAAAAGGCGCATCATTTATCATAACGACGACGTGAGACACAGAAAACGGCCACGATTTCCAGCTAGGGCTACGTGGATACTGGAGATGTACGGATACAGATACATTCTGCAGATAGAGATACAGACGTGGCTCCAAAGCTCAAAAGCATGTTAAATGTTGACATGTGGTAGGCGTTCTGCTTGGAGGCGGGGCTGTAAGCGTGTAAACGAGATTGTTGTGTGCGTGCTAAGCTCCGTCACATTCAAAGAAGGAAACGGTGGATGGGGGGGGGGGCGGGGGGGGCGGACCAAGCAGCTGCTGTCTTTAGATCATTTGTTTTATTTATTTCTCGATTTGGCACAAAATGCATAAATGCAGCCGAGTGACATATTAGCCATTAGCTAATATGGTTAGCCTGAAAGGCTGCAAAGCTCAATGCGGAACGTGCACATCGTTTATCATCCATTGCAATTCGATGCGGTCTAAAACCCAAACAAACGAAACTGAAACCCAACCCCCGCTCTATTGAGTGACAAATGAAGCCGCTGTGTGGAGCTTGCCCGGCCCAGTTCTTCAGGGATTTTGACCCCGCTGCCATTTAGCAATTTATTTTGTTGTGCACCAAAAATCAGCATAGGGAAAACTTCACGAACTGCTGCAACGCTAATTACAGGAAAATGGGAGCCACAGTGAAAACATTTTGAGTGTCTAAAAAGCCCGGTTGGCAGTTGTCTAGTTTCGATTTAGTTCCTTCGCCTGCGCTTCCTTCTGCGCGGGCACCGCTGCAACAATGGTCACGACTCTGTTCGGTAGCAAAGCTATTAAAAAATACTGCTAAACAACAACAACAACAACAAAAAAAAAACAACAATAGCAATAGCTAAAGCTAAAGCTAAAGCTATAACAATAACATCAGCGACAACGACTACAAGTACAACGTCATGACTGCACGCTCTGAAAATTCGACATACGATATGGATACGTTCCTATGGCTCCTGCCTGCTGCTGCTCCTGCAGCAACAACTTCAGCTTCAGGCACGCCCCGCCAAAATGTTTTGCAAAAAAAAAAAATGAAAAAATGAAAAATAAAGAAATACAGCTAGTTATGAACATGGCGCACACTAAGGTTAAAAAAGTTCAAGAGCCGGCGAGCTGGGCACATGCGAGTGACATTTGCTCGTGACATGAAGGTAGACGACGACGACGACGGCGACGGCGAAGCCACTTCAAGACAGCCTCGTCGGGCGGCTCTTGAGTTGCACCCACCTCCCGCCCCCTCCCAGGCCGGTGCAATAAAGCGGCAACTTTCACATGAACCTGTGAACTGCACCTTCAGCTGCTGCCGCTGCATGCCACTCACTCGCATGGCAATCGAATGGAGCTGCCTCTTCTAAGGCTTTCACAGTCAAAGGGTCAATGGAAGCGTGCGGCCTGCCCCGCGTTCCGCTGTATTTGATTAAGTCATGGGCGCTATTTTTAAAACGCTAGCGAGGAATTTGTCGCAGCTACACACACACACACACACAACGTGCAACATGTTGCACATTTGAGAGGAAGTTGCCCCCGACGCGACGAGGCTGTCTGCCCCCAGCCCCAGCCCCAGCCTCAGTCTCAGTCTCTGTCTGTATCTCTGCCGCCTACTGTGGGCCAACGTGTCTATGCCTGACACAATTTATACGCGACTTTGTCGCCGCCAAGTTGAGACATTCAGCCAAGTTCTCTGGTCTACGTCCACATCGGCGGCAACCTACATGCTCACTGATTTTTATTGTTATTGCCAGTTGTCAAAGGAAGTGCGGCCCGCGTTCTCTTTCATTTTTTCCATTTTTTGTAAATTATTTCCTGTGCTTTTTTTGTGGCTGTTTGCTGAGTGCAGCTCAGCAGGCGGCTCTCCAAAGAGTTGAATGCACCAGGCAGAAGGCTTAGAGCAACTTATATGTATATGGGCATTGCCACACAAAAAGGTTCACCATGACCAAAATCCAAAAACACGTTTCTCTTATGTCACTAAAGCCAATATGCTCAAATGTCGTCAAACCAACTTATTGACAGCTAATTTAAATTCGTCGAAATAGGAATGAAAAAGCACAATTTTCTTTGGTCTGCTCAAGAATAAAATCATTAAATTACATTTTTATCCTGATTGTTCCTATGAGAAGTCTATATTGTAAAGTGTTCACAATTGTCAAGTTTTGATGCAAATTAATTATTATTATTATTAATTATTGCCTCCAGTTGTTAAAAATTGAAATTCTTAATATAATAGTTAATAACAATTTAATTAACTAAATAAGTAATTAACAATTGCATTTCAAAACGAATGTCTGACACTATCCGAAAATCAATTTATATACGATCTATGAGTACACTCAGACTTATTCAATTATATGGAGCTTGTTTATGTGTGTGTGTGTGTGTGTGTGTGTGTGGTCTTCTCTGCTATCGTTTAAACTACTTGTAATCTCTTTAGGACTACCTGCACTTTTCAAAACAATAATCATTAACATAAACAGCCATAAACACACACCGAATGAGTTGGCAATCGTTGCCAGACATCTCTTGCAGCTTCGACGGTGCTTCATTAACTCGATTTTTGGTCAAACCGCAAATAAACCCAACAATGAAGAAGAAGAACAACAACAACGAGAACGAAAACGAGAATAATAACCATCAGGCAGACGAGCGAAAGAACAAATCTCAGACATGGTCATGGTTCATTTCTGTTTGTCTTTTTACCTTTTTGCCCCGATGTTGTTTCTCCTTTAAACTGAATCTAAATCGTGGCCTGGCCTGGCGACACGAGTTGTTTTTGTTTTTCTTTGTGATACAGATGAAACTACCTACAGATACAGATACAGATACGCTTGCAGATACAGATATTGATAAAGTCGAAAATAGTTTCGAGGAATTCCCTAAATTCGGTCGCGCATGTTTATTTATACAAATACGTAACCGAGTCTCTACTGTTCTATCTCCTCCTCTCTTGTTCTGTCTTTCTCTCTCTCTGTCTCTCACTCGCATTGAGTGCATCTAGATACATTTACATGTAAAGTGACTGAGTTTTTATACTCGTTCACGAAGTGAAACTAGTATATTGGGTTTGGCAATGTCCGTCATGCTGTCCGTCCTTCTGTCCAGATAAACGCAACTTTTTTCGGCGCTATTAAAGATAGAGACTTGAAACTTTGGATATATACTATACTAGGGGGTCTAATTTTTGGTCAAAAATCATGCCAAAATTAGCAAAAATTTTAGCAAGTAAAGCTCTCGGATCCATAGCTCCCATATTTCAAACTTCCATAACTTTGTCATACTTCATACTTCAAATTTCCATAACTTTGTCAAAACTGAACTGATTTTAATGTTTGATGGCATTTTGATCATGATTTTTCATTTAGATCGATTTTACAATTAAAATATATAAATTTTTGAATTTAAAATTTTTTAGATAAAAAAATGTTTGCTGTCAAAACTTAAAATTGCGAATTTCCCTTTTTTAAGTAAAACTAATCCAATAACATATCAGAAAAGAGCTCGGGAATTAATAATGTTTTAATGTTTTATTAATTGTGCATATATTTTTTCTTATACCACATTTTAGTCAATTTCTTCATGCTTTTGTCCGAATAATAATGTCTAAAAAATAATACAAAAATTTAAAAATATAGTTTACTTTGTCGACATTGAACTATCTGATTTTTAAACTTTTGAGGGAGTTTTTTTTTTATAGTTTTAACATTAAACAAGCAAAGAAAATATCCAAACGTGTTAGTTGTTGTAAAATGAGTTTGTATAAATTTGATTATGTAGTTACTATGTTAGAGGTATAATATTTGTGTTCAGATAATTGGATAACGCGTTGTCCATCTGTTGCTAAACACAAGTTTCTTAGTTCTATTGTCCCATCTTAGTTACTATTACTAATATTATAACAACATCAGACTACTCTATCTATTCTCATATTGATTACGCTATTTTAGACTTAGTCAAAGGCCACGACAGCCATTGCTAGTCCACACACTCGTCATAAGGTTTCAATCCTATGATCAGTTGTGTAAATAAAAATAAATAAATATTTTAGACTTCATGAATTGGGGTTTTTGCTTGTATTTTTTTCAGGGGTTTCGGCCGAGGTTTACTATGTCCGGGAGGGGCATATCAACAACTATGCGCTGAACTTTATTGTGCCGGTGCCGGCGAATGTGCAGGATGTCAGCTTCACGTGGCAGTCGCTGGCGGGCCGTTCGCTGCCCTACAGCCTGAATGTGGTCAGCTCCGACCAGGAGGTGTTGCCGCGCCCGGCGCTGAATGTGTCGCACATTGGCGAGATTCCGACGCACATTCAAACGTGGGCGGTGGCGCTCAAGTGCAGCGGGGTGCGCGCCGCGGAGGTGGACATCACCATCAGCTTGGAGGTGATGCTGAATCGTGCCTTGAACAATGTCACCCATTTGGTATTCCGCCGGAAGAAGATCTGTTTGCTCACCGAGAGCGATGAGGAGCTGCAGCTGGTGGTGGGCAACGATCTTGATGATCCGCAGCTGCTGGAAACGGTGCTGCCGCCGCCGACGGGTCTCATCACCCTGGTGGTGGGCGTCACCGTCGCCATGAGCGCTGTCAGCATCCTCCTGGTGATCGCGTACTGCGTGCGCGGTGCGGCGGCCAAGCGGCAGCATCATCATCAGCATGGCGGCCAGCCCATGCGCACCTCCAGCTTCCAGAGGCTGAACACGCAGCCGCCGTGCCAATCCTCGTTGGGCTCCGCCTCGCTCATTGGCCCGGTGCACGGATCCTCGCTGCCCCGCAAGGTCGCCGTCTCCGTGGAGCAGCAACAGCAGCCGGAGGAGCTGCATCGCCGCATCTCCGAGCTGACCGTGGAGCGCTGCCGCGTGCGCCTCTCCAGTTTGCTGCAGGAGGGCACCTTCGGACGCGTCTATCGCGGCACCTACAACGACACCCAGGACGTGCTGGTCAAGACGGTGGCCCAGCATGCCAGCCAGATGCAGGTGCTGCTCCTGCTGCAGGAGGGCATGCTGCTGTATGGTGCCTCCCATCCCGGCATTCTCTCCGTTCTGGGCGTCTCCATCGAGGATCACACCACGCCCTTTGTCCTCTACCCCGCCCTGAACAACACACGCAACCTGAAGCTCTTCCTGCTGGATCCCGCCTGCGCCCGCACCGTTACCACCATTCAGATTGTGATGATGGCCTCCCAGTTGTCCATGGCCCTGGATCATCTGCACAGTCACGGCGTTGTGCACAAGGACATTGCTGCCAGGAACTGCATGTGAGTAGAAAAGGAAAATAAAAGATCGCTTTTTAATTTCTTGGTCTCTGTTATTTGAAGTGATATTTATGTGTGCTCCTCTTCCCTCTCTCTCTTTCGCTCTTTCTCTCTATCTTAGAATTGACGATCAGCTGCGCGTGAAGCTGTCCGACAGCTCCTTGTCGCGAGATCTCTTCCCCTCAGACTACAATTGCTTGGGCGACAGCGAGAATCGTCCCATCAAGTGGATGTCGCTGGAGGCGCTGCAGCACAAGCACTTCTCGGAGGCCAGTGACTCCTGGGCCTTCGGCGTGCTCATGTGGGAGCTGTGCACATCGGCCAAGCAGCCGTACGCCGAGGTGGATCCCTTCGAAATGGAGCACTACCTGAAGGATGGCTACCGTCTGGCGCAGCCCTTCAATTGTCCTGACGAGCTGTAAGTACATTTTCTTGACTTGATTATATTTTGATAACATATTCTTATCGCTCACTCTCTTTTCCCTCTCTCTCTCTCTCTCTCTCTCTCTCTGTGTAGATTCACAATCATGGCATATTGCTGGGCTCTGCTGCCCGGAGAGCGTCCGACCTTTGCGCAGCTGCAGTCCTGTCTGTCGGACTTCTACTCACAGATCACGCGATACGTTTAAGACGTTTTCAGGTGCTTGTTGTGAGGGGCGCGCACTTGTAAAGGGCGTGGCTAGTCCATTCAACTCATCCGGTAACGGTCCTCGAATTCCTCATACTCTTACCATAGTTAGCCGAAGTCCCGTTAGTCTATGTACGTTGTTATACTGCCAAATCTTATGTTTAGAGTCTCATGCAACAGCTGAGCGAATTTATATAGAAATATATACATATGTATGTAGTTACGCGATTTATATTCTAAGTTCTTGTTTAGTTCAACAACGAAAGACTCAAATACACACACACACACACACACACACACACACACACACACACACACACACACACACACACACACACACAAGC
>SCDS01001440.1:0-10762 GCA_004149465.1 Drosophila nigromelanica
CGAATTTTTGTTTTTAATCGATTGTGTTAGTCATAATTAGTATAAAAATCAACATTAAACCCGATTCTGAGGGGGTCAAATTTTTTGTCAAAAATCATGTCACAATTGGCAAAAATTTTGACAAGCAAAACTCTCGGAACCATAGCTCCCATATTTTAAACTTCCATAACTATGTCAAAACTGAACCGATTTTCATGTTTGATGTCATTTTGGTCATGTTTTGCCATCTAGATTAGTTCTGCATTTAAAATTTATTCATTTTTGAACATAAGATTTTTTGGTTTTTTTTTGTGAAAATATCATGTACCACCCCCCCCCCCCTTGTTCAATTAAAAAAATTTTTTTTCAAAATTTAAAATTGCGAATTTTTGTTTTTAATCGATTGTGTTAGTGATAATTAGTATAAAAATCAAAATTAAACCCGATTCTGAGAGGATCAAATTTTTTTGTCAAAAACTATGCCAAAATTTACGAAAATTTTTACCCGTAAACTCTCGGATCCATAGCTCCCATACTTAAAATTCCTATAACTTGATCAAAACTCAACCGATTTTTCGTTTGATGGCATTTTGTTCATGATTTGTCATATAGATTAGCTCTGCATTTTTATGCACAAATAATACTAGGCGAAATATTTTAGTTGTTTTTACACTGTGGACGAGTATTGCGGTGTCGGTTACACCCGACTGCAACGTTCTTATTTGTTTTTTTCTCTTAATTTTCAAGTTTTAATAATGACTTGCACAGTAATT
Source organism: Drosophila nigromelanica (assembly GCA_004149465.1). Taxonomy (NCBI): domain Eukaryota; kingdom Metazoa; phylum Arthropoda; class Insecta; order Diptera; family Drosophilidae; genus Drosophila; species Drosophila nigromelanica. The sequence goes on from SCDS01001440.1 coordinate 753, forward strand.
TTCATACCCAACATTATCTTGGCTGATTTCTCACATAAATTCTTCAGTGTGGTCTTCAAACCAAAACCACTGATGGCCAAAACGGACATGACTACAGAAGGGGACCCATTTACGAAATGGGAACGTTTATTCAGTTGTCCATTCAACATTTTAAATGACCAAAAAAAATGCGTCGCCGCACAGCTGGCAAGGCTTTGGCTGGTTCCCTTGTCTATTCGCCCCTCCGCATCACACCTCAGTTGGCATTCCTTTGCCATTCTGTGGCCTCCATTTTAGGGTTTCACATTGAGTGCGCAATTAAATGCGCATTTGCGCAGCAGTTTTTCCCTTTTTCGCACAGCTGCATTTCCGAGCCAAACGAGTTTGCTTGTTTATGCTACTTGGTAAAAGGTGGAAACTCAGCTGCTCTGTTTTCCCCATCCCTTTGGTCTGCTGCTGCTGTTGCTGCTGCTTCTTCTTCGTTTTCCATCTAGTTATGGCATGCGCATCATGGATAAAACAACGTCTGCCCCTGCCTCTGAAGTGTTCCATAAAATTTGCGTCATTCATTTGGATTTTATTTTTAGGCTGTGGCGCGGCTCGTTAAGTTGCGGCTCGTTCACAATAACAAATAACAGTTAAATTTTTGCTCGTTTGCCGTTGCCAACTTTTAGGCTGCGACACATAAAATCGTTTTGATCAACGCCATTTTGGCAGGCATAAAAAGAGTGCATCGATCAGGCTCCTCGACCAGAGATACCCCGTATCCTTAATAAAATTCAAATACTTTTAAATATATTTTTTTATTTTTTATTTTTTATATTTTTCGCAGCCAAACAACTACAACAATATACACATTATCCCAAAATTGAGCCCTCTACATTTATATCTATATATCTATATATAAGTATAATAAATATAATTATATCTATATATAAGTATAATAAATATTTTTGCTGTATTGGATCAATAAACAAACTCTTAAGAATGTATTTATTTTGTTTATTATGATTATTTATGTATTATTTTTTTTTTAACAAAAATAATTATGAAAATATTTAGTTACTATTACAGACTCTTTACTAATTCTCGTGCTTATAGGGTATTTATTACATAGAAATAATCTATATAAAATAAAATATAGTTTATTACCGCATGTAATTGTCCTTGAACTTCATAGATAGGCAAACTGGGCAAAAGCCAAACAAACTCGAATAAATTATTTTCTGACTTTTCTGTTTGCTTGCGTGCTTCCTCTTGCATCCATGAAAGCCTTGAAATGTGCACCAAACATATTGAAAAGCAATAATGGCCAAAATATATGGCCAGCTGCCCCCACTGGGCAATGGACATGGCCACAAGCGGGGCAGGAGAAATGAGGCAGTAGGCAGCAGGCAGCAGGCAGCTTGCCTTGGCAATTCGACTGCTGTAAATGATATGGCAAATTGATTTGAGAGAATACGCCAAGGGCGGTGGAGGCCGCAACGAGTTTTGGATTGAATTACCTTCGTTGGAGCTAGCTGTCAAAGTGTGAAATTACCAATTGCACAATTGCCAAAAGAGCTGAAAGCAATCTCGACATTTGAAAACCAACTTGAGTTTGTGTTTATGAAATGTATAAATTTCTATTTGCTATTCAATAATGCGAAGTATTTAAAAAATAAAGACATTTTACAACTCTTGTTGAAAACATATAAGGCATGTACAGAAGAAGAAAAAGGCTGATTAACTTAAACTAAGCTGAGTAATTTTTAACATATATATTTAATGAAAGTTAAAACTGTATTTAATGTAGAGTAAAAATAATAGTTTAATCATAATAAGAAATAAGAAAAGAAAATAAGAAATAAGAAATAGAATTTTAAAACAATATTTCGTTCAATAAGTATAAACAATATTTAAGCCTAAACCTTATTTTTAACCAAACAAATATTCACAACTTAATTGAAAGAGCTTTAATGAAAATATATAATGCATCATTTTTTGTAATTCGCAAGCTATAAAACTAAAATGTTAATATCTCAAATAAATGTTTAGCTTCTCGATTATTTCTTAATATTAATCATATTGCAAAAAATATGAATTTAATTATAGTTGGGCATTGGCCCAGCAATTATCAACCAATAATATATTCAATTGTGATTTTGTGTCAACAAAAATATTTAGTAAATTATGAAACTGAATCGAACTGTTTTCGTTTCGTTTATTCAACATTTTTCCGTTTCTTTGCCAAGTTGTTTCCATGTTTATTTGCATTTTCCTTTGTTTTATTTTCAGACACAAAACCGTGCATAATTTGGGTAGCCCCAATTTCATCTGCTTCAACTTTGCCGTTATTTTAACGTCTGCGTCTGTTGGCCATAATTTGCAAAGAAAATCACCATCAGCATGCCCACTTTATATCCTTTACCAAAAGGGTAATGAAAGCAAATTAAGGGAGTTTTCGTAATGGTTAAAACTAACTTTTTTTTATATTCGTGTGAACCTAGCCTTTATTTTATGTATGCAATTTAACTTTTATCGATGATCAAGTAGGTACCTCTTTAAAAATAAATATATATGTAAATATATATATAAAAAATAGAAATAGGAAAAATTAAATTTAAAAAAGTGAATTTTCTGTATATATAATAATACAACTTAGGAATATAACAAAAAACAATTTTTATATTTATATACTATTACTTATATTTCCACATTGAACTTATTATAAAAATGTGAGCAACTTCATGTATATCAAATTCTGTCACAAAATTGATAGGATACCCCGACGTCGACTTAAACAGGTTGTGTGTTGTATTTATAAAATTTCCATAACGCTGAAAGTTTACCCAACTTGGCGCTCCGTTTGTTTGTCTGCATGTTGTTGGTTGGTCAGCACGTGCCGTGGATTAGTCCAGCCTGCGGCGACCTCATTCTGCAGTGAGCCCGGCCAGGCTTTATTAGCGTACGACTCAGGCCTCAGCTTTAAAGCAGTTGAAGGATGCTTTATTCAAGCGTTTGATAGCCACACAAAAAATGGGCTTATGAATGCAAAAACCACAATCCACATGCACTTTTTTGGCTACAGTATTATGATCATTTCCATTTCCCCCTTCAACAGCAGCAGCAGCAGCATCACATTTTGGTTGTTGTCCTGGCTGTCCTTGCATGTCCTGTGCTGGCTGCTGTGCAATCGCATGGTTCACTGATATATCCGCTTTGATTGCTGCAATGTGCAACGTCAGCTGGCTGCATCGTTTATCCTTTTCCTTATTCGGCTTACCTTGGCCCCTGTCAACTGTGGTTGCAGTTTTCCATTGCCATTACCACTGTCATTGCTGCTGCTGCGGTTGTTGTTGTTGTTGTTTGCTGCTGCTGCAGCCAGCTTTGAGTTTTCCGCTTGTCCCCTCGATCTGATTGCTTCTGGGTAATCCCTTTTTGTTGCTGATTATATTCCTTTCTAGTCGCAATTCGCATATTGTCAGCTTTCGGCAAACGGTTTGTTCGTTTTTCGTAGTCTCGTGCTCTGTGATTTATCGGCATATATATATCATGGTTTTCACTTCTTTCTTTTTTGGCTGCCACAAATTGATTTCTGTAAATTATTACGGTCCATTTTTATTTCAGCTGAAAATGTTTTCGGAGAAATGGCTTATAGATTTAAGGCAGATACATTTCTCCGAAAACCTTTTCAATTTATACAATTTTGATTTAAATGGCCTTGTTTTAAATATTTAATTTCATAAAGGATATTCAAAGCTCACGTTAGAAAATTAAGTCGTAAATAAATGTAATTAATTGGTTATCTGACAAATTGATATTCAAATTATTTACGGCTACTATTTATTGTCATTTATCATAACGAATAAGTTTCAACATTAATAAATGTAAGAAGAATGTTATTTATTGAGGCAGCATAAAACATAAAATATGGTCAAAGATTTGCTTAATTGCTTTAATAGACAATTTCAATATTTCATTTTCGACAGCCAGCTTATTGCTTTGTGCTCAAACTAAGTAAAACACATGTATTTCTTTTCCAGAAACTAATTCCAGTTCTTTAATAGTTTTTGCTGAATACCACCTGTTTGTATTTGCATTTAATACCTTTGACTTGAGTGCAGGCTCACATCGTCTTATCATGTATTCTTTGTACATCTTGCCAATTGTCCTTCCGTCTTTCTAGTTCACTTGGTCGTCGCAGTCCTCTCTGTGTGCCAGTTTCACCAGCACTAACGTCCTTGACATGTAATTACTATCGATTGCTGACAATGACTTAGGAATATATTACAATTGCTTACACACCCCCAAGACCACACACACACACATGTGTATATTTGATATATGTATATATCAATAGATACATTTATATATATATATACATAGATACATTTTACGCCCACTGTGCGTAATTGTGTTTGGTTTCTTGTCGATGCATTCGGTTATGTCATCGGCAACAGTTGCAGCTACAGATACACAGATACACAGATACAGATACACACCCAAAGAGGCGAACATATGCTTTGCCTGATGTCTTTGCTTTGCAATCTGTCAACTAATGGCAAAATTAGGCGCTGTCGGGCGAATTGCGAACAAAAAGGGAAACGTAATTTGCCAGTGGCCGGTTTGGGCCGCATCACGTCATCAAATGTGCCTTGCATCATGGCCGCAGCGTGCAGTTAGTGGCACCGCATCGAATTTGACCACAAAAATTCATTTGCCGAAAGAGACTGAGGCACTGTTGGACCCATGGATGAACGCTGGCATTGACACTGGGACAGACGAGAAGTCATTTGCGTCAGCCATCCGTCCTGGCAGCTGACAGCAAATTCAATTTGTAAATTGTTGCTGTTATTGTTGCCACCAGCGGGTGGAAGAGGCCAGCAACCAAATGGCTGCAGCTGTTGGCAAGCTCAACATCAACGACAACGGCAGCAGAAAAGGCAACAGCATCAGCATCAGCATCTACAAGGCAGCAGCAGCTCGTTCTAGCAACTTTATTTCAATTTTAAATTTAGTTTAGTGGTTCAATTTCACGTAAATCAAATAATATCAAAATGAAAATGGATAAACCGGACTCAAAATTATATTATACGCTCTAACTAAATTTTATATAAAAGTAAATAAATATTTAAAATTACCTTTTTTATTTAAAAAAAAATAAATCGTTTTCAAAATATATCAAATATATATTTATTGTATTCTACCTACATATTTGGTCATAGGAATAAGCACAACATTTGATTTCAGTTTGCGTTTTCACACTTTTACAATCAGACGAATTGACCTTGTAACAAATATGCGCAAATTGCAAACGCCGGCAAAAAAAAATAATAAGAATAATAACAACGACTACAAAAAAAATGCACAAATCCACACGACATCATCGTGTATCTGTATCTATAGCTTTTGTTCGAGGCGCTAGTTTTAATGCTTACATAAAGTAGCGTGTTGAAATGTTGCACAGAACACAACAAAATTAAATCACAATAGAAACCTGAGCTAAAATATATCGAATCGTAAATACCCTGGATTTTTATATCAAACGATTATATACCATTTTTTTTTTATCTTTAGCAACTGGTTTTTCAATCCAAATTAACTGGATGTTTATATTATATTTTTTATAAAAAAATTTAGTTTTAAATATAATTCAATAATAACATTCTCGATTATTACTTTTTATTTATTCAAGATTAAAAATGTATTATATTTAATATATAAATATAAAACTATATTAAAAAATTGCTACTTCTACTCATATATTTTTTAATACATTTAGTATTATTATTTAATTGAAAAAGAATATATATGTTATAAAAGTAGATAAAATCAAGATCCAGCAACAGCACAAAGTTAAGTTACCCTAAGTTAGTAAAAAGAAAAACAACTCACTCACTCTGTCTAATTCACTGAGACAATTTATAGTGCTTCTATACATTTATCTATTTTTGCATTTCAGGTTAGCATGAGTTGAGTTTGATTGAAATCTATGACAGTTTTAGAACTGACTTTGCTTTCTTTGTACAACGACTTGGTGGAGAATTTGCAAGAAATAAATATGGTTCAAGGTAGTTTTAATTGTCAGACACGCCCAGTTAAAATGTTTCGATGAAAAGAACTAAAAACTTAAAAAAAAATAAATAAATTGATTTATAGGTCAAGCCATTTATAGTCAAATATTTATCAAACTATCGTTATCGTATTATTAGATTCGATATAAAGTTGGGCGTCATAGCCGGCACTCATATGAGAGACTAATATGCCTCTTACTCCCTCAATTTAATTAATTAAAAAACTTAAATAATATTGATAATCATATTTATATGGGTTTTATTTGGGCTTTATCACATCTGAGATTGTTTTTCTCTATCATTTTCTATTCGTCTCTCTCTCTCTCTTTAATTCACTTAATTTTGTATCTTTAATCATTACATCAAGCTTCCAATAAAAATACTTTACTAGTTTTTTTTCGCACATCTCTTGCATTTAAACTAGATATGAATGATTGTACCACGCAAGTCTTGAACAAAATTTAAGTGCTTTTCAACTTCGCTGCAATCAAATGAAGATCTGTCAATTTAAGGCCTTTGACTAAGCCTTTTCTGAACAGCACTTGGTTTAAATCCAATCAAGTCAAATGTCAATTGCCCGTCAGTCGAAGATTTTTATGTCAGCGCACTCGGCGTATGAGTAATCAAACTTAATTAATTGCGTATACGTGCAGATGAACACAACACTTACTTAACTCAAATACTGCCATAAGAAATATGCTTAAAGAACGGCTTATAATAACACCAAAAAGAGTCCCTATTAAAAGACTGAACAAATAGTAAGAAGAAAAGCTGCGAGTGCTTAGCATAGCTTACAAAACAATGCCAAAGAACGCTTTCAGCCGTAGAGAAAAATCAAGAAAAGTGCAGAGTAGAAAAATAAGCAGAACACTTTTTGCTCGCTGTTCGGTTTGCAGCATTCGAGGTGTGGGCGTGGAAATGTCTGGTACTTGGTGGAAGCTATCCAACAACTACGCAGCTCGACAAGACACCGCAGCAGCGGGACGCATATTTCACATTTTTAAAGTGCAGTTTAAGGAAGGCGTCTGGTGAAGTCTTCTATATAGTATGTCGTGCCCAGAAATTTGTTATAAAGTGCCTGGCACTTGAGTGTCGTTTAAGTCAGCGAACGCAGCCCCAGCCGAGTCGCTGCGAATTATGAATAGTTTAGTTTAGGGAGTAGCAAATGTCAAGCCAAAGCGGAAGAATTGATAAGCAGAGAAAATAAAAACAATTCTCTATAATTGCACCTGCACTTAATCATGGCATTTGATTGGCCTTATCGGTAAGTGTAGGGATCTAGAATTAGTGAGACATATAAGATAACTAGAAAGAAAAAAATTATTATTATTAACAGATAATACATTGCCAACAAATTATTTTTAATCGTTAGGGTGGCATGGTATACTTATAATTAAGATAAATATATTACATATACGCAACAATGGAGTTATCTTTATAAACCAATCATTAACTTTAATATGTTATGTTTTTCAATATACTTTTTGATAAGTAATAAAAAATTCTTAATTACTTTTTTCAAGCCGTGATAAAAAGTCTAATCAAAACTCGAACTAATAATGGCAATTTTCTCTACAACAAATGTCTGTTTAATTTCTAGCACATCTAATTATATATAATAAAAAAAAGCTCTTCCGGCTATTTTTTATGTAAAAATTGTTCAGCACAAATGATAAGCCCATACATCAGTACTGAATCAGTACTACTGATGTCTTTGCTATTGTAATAGTATGACAACAAACACGTGCGCCCATTCATAAAGTATTTTCTATTTAAAGCCCCCTAAGTACAGCAATTTAATTTGCAGCTTAATAAAAATTGTTATTATTTTATTTTTTATTTATAAACGCACATTGAACTAGCCACCATAATTACATGTAATTTGTATTCACATTTAATATGAGCACAACGCATTTTGTAGTCACAAATTCAGTTTAGAATAGATATGTCTGGAGCTTGATGCCAATTTATGGGAGACACACAAAGCTACAATCAATTTTAAATACCCTCCAACTAAGGGACTTTTTATTTATCTGCTTTACTATATTAAATATTTACTATGGAATCTCAACAAAACAAAATTAAATAATAAACAAAAAAAAATAAATAAAATAATATATTAAGTACAGTAAGTAAGTACAGTAAGTACATTTAACTTTTTCGATTTTTCTCATCTATTTATGTTTCAGTTTAAATTTTTTTTAATTTTTTTTAACATATTTATATTATTAAAGTCACAAGTATTTATTACGTCTGCAAGAGTGTCAGATCTTCGATATATTTGGGGTGAAAATGTTCGTTCTTGATTTGATTGCAAGCATTTTTTGACAAAATGCCCACTGTCGTGCCAAAGCTATAGCAACAGCAATTTATTCAATAAAATTTTTGCGCGACATTTCTTATACACAAACGTATTTCTCAGCTCAACGTGAGCGTCATACAAAAGAGCGCCAAAAGAGAATAAAAAAAAATATATTCGAGAAAATAAATGAAACACATTCGAGAATCGACTGCGACTGGGGACTGAGTGCAAAAATTGTAATGTCAGCCAATCAAGCAGCGACTTCAGCAGCTCTTCATAATAAATTCATATGCGACAAGTGTATCTTTGTCAATGTAGGTGTATCTGGGAGTGAGTGTGCGTGTGTTTCAAACAAGCTGTGCTGGTCAAGCTGAACTCACAACATTCATGTTGCCATTTTTGGCAAATTGCAAGTTACGCATTCATATGTTGAAAATACTTACTTGATTTTTTATTTGGTTTGGATTTGTTTTTTGTTTCAATTTTTTTCTCTGCCCACGTCAAATAAAAAAAAACATTAAAATTCGAAAATTTCAAGACTATTCGACTTCATTTCTGGCGACATTGTAGGCGTGCATTTGAAATATTTGTGGCGCAACTCGCAGCATTTTTTTTTAAGCAAAAATAATTGCAACACAGTCAGTTGCAATTGCAACTGCAAATTGTGGCACAAAAGCAGTCGCAGTCACAAATCGACCATGAAAGACCATGAACTTTGAATCAAATGCGCATCCGTTTACAAATTGTTTCTGATTTTGTGTAAATCAGGCTCTTAAAAAACATACACACTGTAGGGCTCAGATACGTAGCTATAACTACAGAGACAATTGAGTTTAAAAATAATAAAATTAGAGCAAGCCGCGAATTAAAATAAAATAAAATAAAATAAAATAATAGAATAAACACAAAGTGGTTCTGACATATAAGATGTGTTGAGAAACTAGTTGCTGTTCTTAAAATAATAATCCACAGCTGATCAGGTAGTTATATGCATATACATATATACATATATATATACACAGCTCAATATTGTTGCTCACCCTTTACATCAATAATTATTAATAAAATAAGTGGTACAGCCTTGCTTTTGGATGTATATATAGACAGCTTATTAACAAGACTTTGTCTAGTTCATATTTTATGTAAGACTGACATATTCGTGGTGTTATAAATAGAAATTTATAATTGTCGCCCCACTTGGGCCGTTTCAGTTTGTCAGTAACTGCGGTAAATGATTACCAAGCTCCACTTCAACAACAACAAAAAAATAATTATCGACAACAAAAACAATAACAAAACCTTTTTTGTTTTCTTTCGCGTATTTTGCACTTGAACGACTTTCAATTGAATTTCGTATTTATATAATCTGAGGCGCGTACATATACTTATATAGTGTATATATACATATATATATGTATAGCACACATATGATTATATATACCATATAATATATATATTTATATACTCGTTTATTTATGTACATGCATTATTATATACTGTTGCCCGTTTAGCCACAAACAAAGCAATTCACATATGTTTGTATGTATGGTAAATACAAGCACACATACGTTGCACTCTTTATTGAGTTGTTGTTGTTGTTATTGTTGTTGTTGGCCCATTTATCATGCCGTGCAATCAATGACCAACGCAAAAATGCAGTGCGCAAATTTTTT
>SCDS01001441.1:0-19677 GCA_004149465.1 Drosophila nigromelanica
TATATATATATTGCACTCCAAACTGGGCAGTTGTCGCTCAGAGGGTGATTTAAATGCAGAGAGCATGAGACGGGTATATATGGAATGCATTAACAATAAATTGCGTTGCTATATATGTATATATATAGATAAATACAGTGAAAGCCATTTAAAACGGCCTGTCTTTTGGTCTTCTTAGGGAGATGTTTGCCTAAAATATATAGCAAAAAAAATGTATAATTTGTGTAACTATCCTCCAAAGTTAGTAAATTAATTTACTGCATACATATGAACATATGAAGTTATAAACACATTAAATTATCATGTTTAATATATGTTTATCCACGTCCTGCACCTCAGCCGGCATTAATGAAACATACATGAACACACACGCACACAAGTACATAAGTGCGTATGTGTATGTGTATGTGTACCTACGAATTCGATTTGCGCACCCGCCTTATTTTCTGCCTACTCACCGAATGCAACGGCGATTGCCCGATTATACATATGTATATATATGTATATATTTTATGTTCATATTAACATTGTCACATATATACATGAATACATTAAATATATATGTACTTATATAAACACATACAAGTATGTATCGAATATTAACTTGTATATATACATATATGTCTCTTTGTATGTAGATATTTGTAATTCTATTGTGAGGTGCGTATGTGTATATATATATAAATAAATTGTATGTAGTCAAGACCTGCCGACTGGTTCAGATTTCGGATAATTATGCCCACAGAGCGGGCGAAGCTGGAGAGCAATATAATGGCATATATGTACCTAAATTGACTTGGACTAAGGATTGGTCACATTAAATGGTACAGACTATAAAAAAGCTGCCTATGAAACAGGAAGCAGCGAAATAAGCAAGCAGCAAAAGCTCAAGGACGACACATCTGTGGCCAAGCTTTTCTATCACATAAAAATCCTTGATCACATTTTTTATAATTACATTTGAATGCATATAATTCTTTAAGTTATCTTAATGCATTTCAAAATCATTAACTGAACCTTGAACCGAACCAGTTGCCCAACAATCAGCCGAAACTAAAACCAAACTGAACAATACTTTTTTTAGAGAAGAACTATCACATAAAAATACTTGATCACATTTTTTATAATTATACATATAAATACATAGGCACATACATCTTAAAGTTATCTTAATGCATTTCAAAATCATGAAAAATCAAAACCAAAAAATCAGCCGAACCGAAAACCAAACTGAACATTATTTGTTTTAAACAAGAGCTTTACTGGGAGCTAACCAAACTCTTCATTATAAAACGCAAATTTATGTATTTATCTCCGACCATGTCCGTCCGTATGTCCGCGTTGATCTGCGGAACTACAAAAGCTAGAGTTTTAAAAGAGAGCTATAACAGCTAGAGTTTGCGAATATAGAGAGATAAACATTGAAAGAGTCTAATCTAGATCGGTTAGGAAACAAGCTTTTTAAGAAAACGTGTGGTTAAATTTGACAGACTTGAAAAACCATCGCTGCTCAATTTCGGAAACACAAATTAATAATTTTAGATGTCTGCATATATAGTATATATGTATATATTCCTCAGTGATCGGAAATGATCCAGGCAGCTAAAGAATACTAATAATAATAAATAATAATAATCATGACAAATGCAACAAAGAATTTCAATTATGTTTTCATGCCGGTGCAATAATAACCGCATACCCATATATACACACATATATATAAATATATATATCTAGATACACACAAGTATTGGTAAATAAACGAGCACACCCTGCACTTTGCATGCGCGCATATTTATCGAGAAATTTGAATGGTTTCGCACTCTGCTGCGACCGCTGATGATTGCCCGAGGGTCGTACGACCAAAATGGACACATCCAGTACTTCCCACCCCACCCCTTCCACCCCTGTGCCCTGTGCACACCCTCGCAACTGCACCCGCATACAAGATGGCGGCGCGTTGGTAATGAAAACATATATTGTAAATAGTAGTTGCAGCAGCGCAGCTTGGTTTGCTGCATTTATTCTCAGTCCACGCAATTATTTATTCACAACAAATTGCATTTAAACCAGGCAAAGGCAAATGCATAATGTGCACTCTTCAAGTACGGAGTTCATTTTGATTTCGAGTCGCTAACGGAAACCGTGTGTAACCATAGCTATATGGTCGTGACCACCTCATGCACACATGTATTCCAATAATATAAATATGTACAATATTAAATAATTGTAGCTAAACTTAATCGCACAAATCAAGAGTTTGGCATTTAAAAATAGTAATTATTTGAAGACATAACGAATTTAATTCCAAAGATCTTTCATTGCTAGTCAAATAGTCAAGATATTCAATTGATGTTTGTATATACCTTAAAAAAAATTTTCAACAATTTCTCGCCAAATTTCACTCAAGTTTTATACCGAGCTTTTTTGAAAATGTGTTTAAAGTCAATCGGAATAAAATAGTTTCAAGCAACTGTGTTTTAATAACCAGTCAGTTATTCGGGAAATATAGTTTTATAAACACATACATATATACATTTTTTCGATAATTGTCTTGATTTGTTATTGTTTTCTAATCTTTCCATTTCATTAACTGAATTTGTAAATAAAAATTATATGACAAACCGTGTAACCATAGCTATATTGTCGTGACCACCTCACACACACTTGTATTCCAATAATATAAATATGTACAATATTAAACAATTTTAGCTAAACTTAATCACACAAATCAAGAAACATTATTGCTAGTCAAATAATCAAGATATTCAATTGATGTCTGTATATACCTTTAAAAAACCATTATAAAAAACAATTTTCAACACTATATTTATATATTTCAGTTTGTGTAAATATCTATCAGTTTATCCAAAACAAGAGTTTCAAGAGTTTGCCATTCAAAGAATTTAATCATTTGAAGACATTTCGAGTTTTATTGCTAGTCAAGTAATCAAGATATTCAATTAATGTTTGTATATACCTAAAAAAAAATGCATTACAAAAACCAATTTTCAACAATTTCTCGCCAAATTTCATTCAAGTTTTATGCAAAGCTTTTAAAATTTTTAAAATTTAAATTTCACCCCATACAGCCTTGACTATTATTTTCCATTTTCACGAAACACTTTGAAAATGTGTTTAAAGTCAATCGGAATAAAATAATTTCAACTGTTTTTGAAAAAATTTTTAAAACTGATGATACTAGTCAATAACATCACAAAAGTTAATTAATGTAAAGAATGGTAAGGTTTGATTTGTGTTTTAATAACCAGCCAGTCGAGACAAATATATACATATATATATTTTTTCGATAATTGTCTTGATTTGTTATTGTTTTCTATTCTATTCTTCCTTTTCTTTCCATTTGCGTTTTTCCATTTTTATTTCATTAACTAAAGTTGTAAATAAAAAAATAGAAGGCAAACTCTCTGGTGCTCCAAAGTTGGTTCATGAAGGAAGTGGCTTCTGCTCCTGCACTCGTTTAATTCCTTAAACGTGTCAGCTGCTTTCGGCTCAGTGCAGCAACTGAGCCCAATCGCAGCCCGAACAAAAAGTAGGAGGACACACAGACAGACAGACATGGGAGAGAGGGACGGGGGCTGGGGCTGGGGCTGGCTCCTGCTAGCGGCACAGGCGGCTTTCGGGTGCCGGCACAAACCAAGACAGCCCGGCCGACAACCTTGACATACGTTTTGGCCTTGGTAGTCGCCATCGCCATCGCCATCGTCGGCGTCATTTTTCCCCATTGCTATCAAAGTTAAAGTTGCAGTTATTCTAGGTTTATTGAATGTTAAACACGACACGAAGCTGTAAACTAAGTTCAACCGATTTTTAATGCTCAAAACAAGTCAATTTGTTGGAAATGTCCAATACCATGCTCATCAAGTCTAATAATAATGCAACCACAAAAAAAATTTATGTATATACCCTTGCCAAAATACGTTTGTCTCATCTATATATAGACATTGCAATTAATATGCGCATATATGTGCATACATACATCTATATATATATGCTTTCTACTTATGTTACTTTTGTTAATACAGACAAATGTATTTCATACGTGGGTGGTTTGGGATCTCAGCGACCGAATGATTTGCCTTTTTTGCCATTAGTCCAACAATTCCTACAATATATAATATAAAATATACACATATAATTTAATTTAATTCCGCAGGAATGTGAATATTTAATCAAAATTTTCATAGCCATTTTTGTTAGCGGCAGACTAAATTGGCTAAATTTGTCGCTCTGATCAAGAACATATTAAGTTTTTTTAAGAAGCTTAAACTTCAATGCATTGCACTTTTTCGAATCCTTTGAACGAATATAAAGTCCTCGACTAGAAGATAGCTTGTACCCAAATATAATTCACATACTTTCGCACTGAATTTAAATAATTCTTTGCTCTGGCAGTTAAATAGTTTTTCAAAAGAATTATATTATTTAGAGATAAGCTCACATTTAACTTTATAAATATGAGATTCAATTTGTCAGAATAATATCTTATACCTGAAAGAAACAACTTTCAGCTCAGCATTTAAATAAATTATATATAATTGTTTATAATTTCTATATAAATAATAATTTATTTTCCTACGGTTCAAAAAATTTTAAAATATAAGAATAAGAAATATATTTAAGCACATATTCAAAATCAGAGCTAAAAAAATGTGTAAGACCGGTAAAATTGTATTCTGCAAATGTATGAATTCGATATAAAACATTAACTTAACTAAACTAAATATTATTCTTATTTTGGAAAATTTGAATATTTTTTTATTATATATTTTATTGTTTTGCAAGGCGTCGATGCCTTATGAACAATATGTTTCATTAACTCAAAACTAGCGCCGGGTTTTTAGGGATTTTTTTAGCAACTAAACTTGCTTACAACTAAAAACTATATGAAATTTTAAATTTTTTCCGATTTTTATCAAGGACACAATCTTTTGGAGAGTGTTACCTCTATCCAGTACCAAGTTTGGCTCTAGCTTTAAAATGATGGATTTGATCGATTGGTGATTTTAGGTGTTGTCGGCTTGCCACGCCCCCGACAATTTTCAAATAAACCTGATCTCTCTTCGATTGTTTCAAAATATATTCGTGTCAGTGATAATTTCTCTACAAGACAAAGATTTTTCATACAGAAAGTTTTTATATAAAATATAACTGTACTTATCTGCACATATGCGTAGATTCGTTATTTATACACTCGTTCAGGAAGTAAAAAGGGCATATAGGGTTAGTACAATGTCCGTCTGTCCGTTATTGAGCAAGAAACTTGAAACATGGAATATATACAGGTGTATACTCGCGTCAGGTAGTATTAAGATAAAAAAGAAAACGTCTACCACCATTAGGGCGTGGCAATTCGACTTAATCAATATAACTGAATACATCGCCACATCGGCCAAATTTAGAAGCCACCCAAATATGGCTAAGGCGCACCTAGCGCTAAAATTTAGAGACCACCCAAGACAAAAACCTTTCTTAGGTTAGGTTATAAGATAATTTAACTTAAATATTGACTGGTTAGTATTGATGATTTTTTTAGACTATTATTATTATTATTATTATTAACAATATTATTATTATTATTAGTTTTATTATTATTTTTATTATATTATTATTATTTTTATAATTAGTTTTATTAGATTGGACTCAACTTGTGAATTTACAGTAACACATTTCCAGGATAGATACTTTGTAACTAACACGTGAATCAATCTTATCCTTATCCTTATCCTAGCCTGCTATCTTCTGATAAAGAAAGGGGACTGTATCCACGGCATATATCGCTATTCTAAGAAATATAACTCTAGCTTAAGTTATACCTAGTTCCACTAGATTTGACAATTAATTTGGGCAAATCAATACAGCTGGTTGTCTAGCCGGATAGTCGAAAATCGATGTCGAGGCATCTGCGACGACAAATAGCTGGAAAAATGGACATAGAGTACGTCTATATATCTATAAATATATATGTGTATATATGCATATAATTATTTAATACATAGACACAGCACCCTTATGTATTTATATAAGCACACAGGCAAACAAATAGTCAAATGCATGTGTGTGTGTGTGTGTGTGTGTGTGTGTGGTGTATAGCTCATGTCATCATATATACAGCATACATACATACATATGTAGGTACATGCATGCATAAGTATGTACATAAATAAATATGTATGTATGTGTGTGTGTGTGTGTGTAGATGTACAATTGCACATAAATGCAGCGCCGTAGCAACAAGCGGAAATGCATCCTGGCACACACACACAGACATAAACATAAGCAGCCAGACAGAAGGAGAGAGGGAGACCATAGGGAGAGAGGGAGAGAGAGCAGATCATGAATGCAAGTGAGAAAGAGACAGGAACAGCCATGAAGTAGACATTAAATCGTGCACAAATTTGCATGCCACCGACCTGGTGCATGCAGCAGCAGCAGCAGAGAGCAGCAGAGCCGTGGAATGGGGGACGGAACAGACGGACAGAACTGAAGAGGCTTGGGGGTGGGCGTTGTTGCAGTTGCAAATAAGGGATGTTACTGTAGAAAGTGCAGCAGGAGCTGCACTCGAATGCAGCTCGTCCGAGCATCGGCGGCGTTTGGCGAAAACTGCACTTGACACTGCAATATGCGTGTGCGTATGTGTGTGTGTTTGTGTGTGTGTGTGTGTGTGTGTGTGTGCGTGTGTGTGTGTGGCTGGCCAGCGCGTGAGCGCGGAATGGGGCAGACGAATTTTGTGGCTCCCTTCCATAACAGCAGCGACGACAACAACAACAACAGACATGTGGCTGGACATTCGCCTGCCAAATATGCAACTGCAACTGCAACTGTAGCTGCCGACATGTCAGCCGACGTCAGCGTTGGCTTCGTCGTCAGCGTCGGCGGCGGCGTCGGCGTTGGTTTTGGCTCTGGTTTTGCAGCTGTCGACTGTTGGCCATGGTGGGCCAGAAACGCTGTGCATCTACCAAAATTTAGCTTTATAACGGCAATAATAATTAATAAAAACATTAAATTTTTTTTGTATTAAGTATATTCTTTATTTGAGTTTATAACTAGTACTTAAATATTTAACGTTTTTTGGATTTATTTTTTTTTTGTTTTAATTTTAATTTGTCTTGTTAAAACATATTTTCCGTTGGCAGGATCAGACACAAAAAATTGGGTTTTCGAGGTTTTTAAATCAATCAGGCTTTCAGTGGTAATTTTTGATATTATAATAAATATGATTTAGATTTTAAAAAAGATTTAAAAAACGTTTTCAAAATCAATCCAAGATTAACATTTCTTAGCTTTCTTTGAAATTCTTAATCAAACAAGATTCCTTTAATTATAAATTTTGGTTAGTGTTTCGTAAGGCAAATTTTGATATTATAATAATAATAATTTAGATTTTAAAATAGATTTTAAAAAGTTTTGAAAATCAATCCAAGATTAAGATCTTAGCTTTCTTTGAAATTCTTAATAGAAGCAGATTCCTTTAATTAAGAATGTTGGTTAGTGTTTCTTAAGGCAAATTTTGATATAAAATAATTTAGATTTTAGAATAGATTTTAAACAGTTTTGAAAATCAATCCAAAATGAAAATTTCTTAACTTTCTTTGAAATTCTTTATCAAAGAAGATTCCTTTAATTAAAAATTTTGGTTAGTGTTTCTTAAGTTAAATTTTGATATTATAATAATAATAATTTCGATTTTAAAAAGTTTTCAAAATCAATCCATGATTAACATTTCTTAGCTTTCTTAGAAATTATTAATCGAAGAAGAAGATTCTTTTAATTAAAAATATTACTTTGCAGTTCTTGAAGTGCGTATCTTCTTTTAATGCATTATTGTGCAATCTATTAATTTAAACAAATTTCAAAATCAAGAACAATTTTGGTACTTCAGTGATGCACTTTTCTTTGGTGTCTACGGCTAAATCCAAAATCGCGGCACATGAAGCTGGCATCGTTGCTGTCGCTGTCGCTGACGTTGGCGCTGACGTTGGCGCTGCCGCTGCTGACGTTGGCGCTGGCGTTGGCGTTGCCGCTACCGTTGCTGCTGTCGCTGCCGTTTTTGTTTATCGCACACCATTTTTATCTCATAATAAGCCTACCGACCGCTGCGCTCCTCGTCCTGAACTTCGACATCGACACATCCATATCGACGCCGCAACTTTTCCAGTAACAGCAGCCAATTTTTATTCTCTATTATTTCGTCGTCGCATTCACAAACGCAATAGTCTATGGAGTAGAACAGCCGACTGCGGATCGTCTAGACCTCGCGGAGCATTTTTATTTCTCAAATGTGAATATATTGTGCTCGTGCCAAAAAAAATTCAAAATAATACAAATAACTGAATAAAAGTCAAAATCTAAAATAAACACTTTTCCATAATAATTTGCGGATATTTCAGTGCAACATTTTTGATTCCCACTTAATTGAACTTGGATATACTTCCATATCATATCATCCCAGGACCCATAATTCTTAATTTCTAAATTTGAATACACTGTTGCTGTCACACTGATCGTATTTTTCTTTTTTAACTCTGATTTCAGATCATCATAATTTTACCAAAAACAATAGACCAAAAATGTTTTCAAACCAACATTTGCAAACCTGAAGCAAATAACAATAGAACTCCATGCCAACTTAACCATAATTCAGTTTGAAAAGCAATAGAACGGATACAGTTTAAGCAATTTATTTACTTACATAAACACTTATAAAACCCCAATCTCGACCTGAGCAATTCTAAAAAAAAATAAAACAAAAATACAAAATCAAACAAAAAGCAACTCGAAACGCAACGATTTAAGAACAAAAAAACAAGAAGCTAAATTTTCGTTAATCATCACTTTAAACAAAAAATACAACAAAAAAATATAAAACAACTGCTCGATAAACATAAATTATTAGAATATTGCAAAATTGAAATCAAAAGTACAAAGCTAAAGTATATAAGCGAAACGAAATCACAATTTTGATAACAACATGAACTGAAAATTAAACCCCAACATGCAACAGAATTAGAAAAACCACAAAAAACAAAACCAAAAAATAAAAAAACGGATTTTAATTTCACATAAGCCTGACCCACAACTAAAAAAAAAAGGTCGCAAGCATTACGAAAAAAAAATAAAAATACCAAAATTGAATGTAAAGATACCAAAATAAATGAAACTAAGTAATTGAAGAAAACCGAAAGTGCATAACCAGTTTCAATTTTCAAAAATACCAGCTAGAATTATATATTTATTTAGTTTTAATTAAGTTAATTTCTGTATTCGTTGTGAGAAGGACCTAGATAAAAACGAACTAGGCACACAAAAGAAGTTCAGGTTGAAAATATATATGTATAGGATTTAACTAAGAATAAGGTTCGCCGATCGCAACATAATTATCGCGCGAAGCCCACCGATCAGCATCAAAATACTTTCATTGAATGCTTATCGGAAACACACTGACACCGGAACAGACAGTTTGGAATACCACTTACCATATAGCTAGCATTTACTCACCCAACCTCAAGATTTCATATACAAAGACACACACACACAAACACACACACAGACCGCGAAATATAGTTCTAAACAAATAATATTAATAGAAACCAAAATAAAATTATTGTACCATATTAAGAATTTCAATAAAATTAAAATGAAAATTAATATAGTCGATATAATAACCATAATTACGATTGCAATGAGAATAGTACTCAAACAATAACAGATAGTAACTGGATATTGCCCATATCTAACAAAACATCTATAAAAACCGAGTACGTGTTTCAAATACCAAATACCACTATAATCTGTAAGGAAGCATTGATTTTTTAATTTCATCGAATATTATTGAATTGAATTAAATCTAATTCATGTATTTCGGAGATATAATTGTATATTGAAAATGGATTAGTTACCAAATAATTAATAAAACGTCTTCACCCACGACTGGACGTGTGCTACCTATACATATATGTATTTTTAACAAAATTTTTGAGAAGGGACCTAGCGAGAGAAAAAGACGAAAACATAAATATTTGGGTGATATTTTTGGCCTAAACCCTAACCAAAAAAAAAATAAACAAATTGTGATGATAAATTAAATTAAACCAATCGAGAGAAAATTAAACAGTAACAAAAGAAAGCAAACCAAAAAAAATAAAAACAAAAAACAATAACAAAATCTTGAAAAGACTTGTTCTTGACGCAATAAAAAGAAAATAAATAAAATTATAAAATTACGATATCGCGAAACCGCAACGTGTGCCTTATTCCGGCCTTAAGTTCAAATTAGTTTCAATAATGCATAATACTATATAATCCGTACACATAAAATAAGATATTCGAGTTGAGAATCACGAGAAGAGCTCCGATAAAGGAGGTAATACATTCAACTAACCCCAACAAATCCCCAATGGAACTTATTTAGCTATCAATCAACATTCGATTCCAACAAATGACAGACCCCCAATGCAATGCATCGTGACAAGGTGTAGGAATGCCTACAATTAAACGGTGGGTATTACAATAAATATTATTAATATTGGGTAGGTAAATAAACAAACAACTTTTACAATTAATTTATTTAATAACCTCCCCAAAATTAATATAACTAAAAAAAATCCAGTTAAAACTTAATTTCTGCTATATAATATATGAAAAATATGTTGCTTAAATTTATGATCGTATTTAAGCTTTTCCTTAAAGTCAGTTCGTATTTAAGTGGGTGGGTATTACAATAAATATTATTAATATTAGAGTACCCTAAAATTAATAAAACAAAAAAATTCCAGTAAAAACTTAATTTATAATATTTAATAATTTATAATTATTAATATTGCCTGCAGCAAGAAGACGGATTGAAGACAGACAGATTGAAATTGACTTAATCAGGAATGTAAATACTTTATGATACCGAAGCTTTAAAATTGATTTAAGCAAAGTCAAAACTTTTCACAGTGTATAAAAATGTATAGCACAATTGATTAAGTTAGTGGTATGAGTGTGATACTAGATTTTTGCTTTTGTATTAAATATAGTATGTATACAAAATAAAAAAAACCAAAGCTTAAAAATTTACCCCACCTGATGTGAGGTTTTAAATCTAAGCAAAGTCAAAACTTTTCGTAGTGTATGAAAATTTTTAGCACAATTGATTAAGTTAGTGGTATTAAATATAGTATTATTATGTATATATAAATTAAAAATGTTAACAACCTATTTTAGGGAGTTAAGCTTAATTAAGCCTTATTTCAATACCGTTAGAGGGACTTCCCTAGCGGAGTGTGATCATAGACTCACACATGCGTTTCTAGTTTCGGTTAAAAAAAAATTAAATTAAAGGTCAATGTTTCTAGATTTGTTTTTACTTTTTGCATTTTAGTTAGTGTGTTTAGTTTTCGTAAAAATTTTTAAAGTTTGACCTCTTTTTTTATAATGTTAACAAAAGATTGGGAAAAAACATTCGCCAAGGAAACTGTCCGTTGTAAGAGCTTTTCTTGGTCAATGTTAAAGGTCAATGTTTCTAGATTTCTTTTTATTTTTTGCATTTTACTTAGTTAAGTTTTTGTATAATTTTTTAAAATTTGACCTCTTTTTTTACAATGTTACCAAAAGATTGGGAAAGAACATTAGCCGACTAACGAAAGAAACTGTGCGTTGTAAGAGCTTTTCTTGGTCAATGTTAAAGGTCAATGTGTCTAGATTTCTTTTTATTTATTTATTTTTATTTTTAAAATTTGACCTTTTTTTTATAATGTTACCAAAAGATTGGGAAAAAACATTAGCCGACTAAAGTTGTATGAGCTTTTCTTGTATATATGTGTGTTTCATGTTTTGCAATCAGTAGCTGCTGCTGCTGCTGCTGCTGCACTACGTCATTTACCGTTCACGTAACTGTTACTTGTTCTGGCGAGTAGAGAGCTGCACGAGCTCACTGCCAGCCGTGGAGAAACTCGCCGCGTAAATACCATTTTGCAAGAGCAAAGTTAAGAGAGGACGCACGTCAGCTAAGACTTTGCTTGGCGCTGGCGCTGACGTTGGCGCTGGCGTTGGCGTTGGGCACGAAGACGCTTCGCCTCGTTGCCGAAGATGTGCGGCGATGGCAACGAAGACGTTTGACTTACTTTGCTCTGCCGCTGCCAACGTCCAAGAGCCAACACGAGTTCGCGGCTCGCTTTTGCTTTAACTGTTGTTGTTGCTGTTGTTGTTGTTGGTATTTTCGCTGCTGTTGCTTTTGCCCAAGTTCTATTTCTAAGCACGCGAGATGTGTCCTGGAACCCTCAGCGACATTCATATTTATACTTGTTCGAGGCAGCGACAAAATTAGTTTTTCAATGACTCGCGTGCCGCCAGGTTATCCTTATCTCTGAACTAGCGACAATGCCGTTAACCAAAAATATGTCCGTTAGAAGCAAGTGCGATGTTTCTCAATTTTAAATGTTAGTGCTCAACATGTTCAGTTCTGTTCTGTTCGGTTAATGGCCACAAAGATCAATCGAGCTGCAGGTCAATCGTCATTAATACAAAGCACAACTACGAGTATGTTCCAAACAATTCGAAGGATCAGTTTGTCTAACAGTATACCAATATAAATGCATAAATGTGAACTACGATAATTGTTTATAAGTGAACTAGTTTTGAGCAAGTTAAATAAATAAAATTGAATTTTTTACAATTGTCAAATTATTATAATATTGCTTGCCACTTTTTTGTGTTTGTTGAATTAATTTAAAATGAAATTTTAATTTTTAAACATGTTTACCATTTTCAAATCAATAAACAAACGCTCAAAAAAAATGCAAATGAAACAATAAAAGATTTAAATAATGATCATCAAATATTATAATTATTATTAAATTATTATAATATTGCTAGCTACTTTTTTGTGTTTGTTCATAGCAATTAATTTAAAATAAAATTTTAATTTTAAAATATTTTTCCCATTATGAAATCAATCAACAAACGCTCAAAAAAAAATTCAAATAAAACAAAGTAATGAAAGTTATAAATAATGATCATCAAATATTAGATTAAAATCAGAGAACAACAAATAAAAGTATAAATAATTCTTCAAGAAACCAATAAAGTGACCAAAGTTTCTAAACAAGAAAGTTAAATAAATAGATTAACAAATAACATGTTCAACTTTATAATTTTCTCTGATCTTGAGTAACAAGGCCCGGACTTTTTCAAGAAGGAATTTAAAATGAGTATCCAAAGAAAAAATTCAGGATTTGTGCTCTTGTTAAACGTATTGGAAATATTTGAATTCTGTTTTAACGTATGTTTTGTGTTTTGGCAAGTGCATTTAGTCGAAAAAAAAAACTTTCAAATAACTTTGTGAAGAGAGTTACAAATAAATAAAATTATTTAGAAGTCCTTGGTATATAAGTTTCTCAAGGAATGCAGCCATTAGGGCAACTACTAAATCCAAGATCGAATTCCAAACTAATGTATGGATATAATATTCTCTTAGCTGAAGCTCATAAAAATCAGCGATTTTTTACTGTGGGATTATGAGATTTTTTACTGTGGGATTATGAGAATAT
The DNA here is from genome assembly GCA_004149465.1 of Drosophila nigromelanica. Taxonomy (NCBI): domain Eukaryota; kingdom Metazoa; phylum Arthropoda; class Insecta; order Diptera; family Drosophilidae; genus Drosophila; species Drosophila nigromelanica. The sequence goes on from SCDS01001441.1 coordinate 13,554, forward strand.
TATAAACTTTCAATAATAAATTAATAATTGACATATTTACCTAAGGTATTCTCAGTATAGTATAATTAAAGCTTAATATACTATTCTTTAAGTCTGCATATAAAGTACTGAGTTGTACAAAAAATGATTAAATTAAAATCTTATTATAAATCCATTGTCAATATTTGCAATGTATTAATATTTCAGTATAGGAAATATTTATAAACTATTAATTATTATTTTTAAATTTTTAAATACTCTAACCTGGGATTCGAGCACAGAAAAAAAAAACTACCAATCTATAATTAAAATGGGCGGACACTAGGGAATTTGTATATTTTAATGTTCTTCTCTTTTATTATTTGTATAAATTTTACTATCTGTGTTTTTAAAATCTCTTAACGTCAATAGTTTTTAATATTTTACAGGTACTTTACTGCTTTGATGGTATATAGATATAGTTAGTTTATTAAATATGTACCTGTAGTAATTTAAAATATAGTATAGTATAATTACTGAGTTGTAAAATCTTATTAACACCCATTGCCAATATTTAGTATTTAAGTATAGGAAATATTTATAAACTATTAATTATTATTTTTAAATTTTTAAATACTCTGTGTTTTTAAAATCTCTAAACGTTAATCGTTTTTACACACAACTGAAATGTTCCTTTGATGGTATATAGATATAGTTGGGTTTATGAAATATGTACCTCCAGTAATTGAAAATAGTAGAGCTGAATTTAACCAAGCTTGTATTTTTGCAGTTGCTTGGAAACGATCCATCGCCCTGGGTCCGGAAGAACTGCTACTGCTACGATCGCAAGCGAAGGTCGACGAGTGGCTGCTGTCGCAGTTCACCAGCGACCAGCGGCATTTAGGCAAAGCCCAACCGGAACCGGAACCGGAAGTGGAGCCGGAGTCGGAGCGGAAGGCGGATTCGAGGCAGCGAAACAAGATTTCGTTGCGTATGTTTAAAATGGATGCAGCTGATTTTTGGCAGCAGGCCCGAGCGCCCTTCGCACTACACACTGCTGCAACGGCGTTGCACCAGCACCAGCAGCAGCAGCACCAACACACGCAACAGCACCCGCATTCACATCCGCACCCTTTATCCGGGCAGCAGGAGCAGCATGCCAACCCTACTAATAATAATAGCCACCTGCCATTGAACAGCAAATTGGAGCCAAACCAGGTGCAGCAACAGCAGCAACAGCAACAGCAACAACAACACCAGCAGCAGCAGCAACAACAGCCACAAGAGCTGCTGCAGCAACATGTCGAACAATGCTATAACAACGAATCATTTGGAGGACAGCAGTCGTTGGCGACGGCACCAACATCGACGCAGCTGAGCAACCACCATTTGTTATTTAATGCAGCCGCCGCGGCAGCCGCGGCAGCGCATCTCAAATCAACGGCGGCACAAAACAACAGCACCAACAACACCAACACCAGCAGCAGCAGCAATGCAACCCCGACAGATCAATTGGAGAACCCATTGCCACTCCCAACGCTACCTGCCAACATTTCAGTTAAGCCCAAGCAAGAGCTGGGCCAGCAGCAGCAGCAACAGCAACAGCAGCAACAGCAGCAGCTCCCCGATGATCACCGACCGCCGCAATCTGAGCAGGCATATAGTGCTGGATTTTTTGGAACTGAGCAACACTCACATCTGCATCAGCAGCAACAGCAGCAGCAACAGCAGCCGCAGCAGCAGCAACAACAGCAGCAGCACAGTCCACTGCTTAACAAGTCGATATCACAAGGTCAACAATCCCCGCAACACTCGATAACTCCATCTGGCGGCAGCTCAACACCCGATATTAAGTATAACAATGAAAAACTGGCCAATGAGATTCAGGTAAATTTATTTCCCAAATTCCACACAGTATCACTTTTGATTCATTTTTTATTATCTTGTTATGTTACAAGACAAATACAACAAAAGAAAAGCGGAAAAGATTGTGCCTTAAAAAATTAAGCTACTGAGGTCTACGGAGGTCTTGAATTATTTCTCTTGAGTTATTTTATGAAAATAATCTTTGATTTTTCTAATATGAAAATCCGAAATACTTTGTTTTAAAACATAAAAAACTTTAAGAAAATAAAGCTACTGACTTTCAAAGAAAGTCTCCGCTAAAAGGTGTCGGAAAAAACTAACCGAAAGGTTGAATTTGTTAAGTTGATTTAAATTCTTCTTGAATTATTTTATGAAAATAATCTCTGATTTTTATTATTTTATGAAAATGATCTGTGATTTTTCTAATATGAAAATCGGAAATACTTTGTTTTAAAACTATTTCCATAAAGTGAGCAAAAAAATATTGGTTGAAAATAAGACTGAATTATTCAGCAAGTTTTCTAATCACAGCAGATCTTTATATATGTACATATATTGCAGTTTCATAAGTTACTTTTTTATAGGGAAATTCTTATAATTTTTGGATACTGGATGTTTAAAATCTATATTTCCAAGGAACACATTAAAGGATAAATTAATAATAATTAATAATCCTCGAAAATTGTATTAAAACGATCTTTAATCAACGGCGGGGTCAGATCAGTAGGTTAGGAGAGAGGGATATCAATAAAGGAACTATCCTGTATCCAAATTTTAGCGACAGTTTAAAGATGTATGGGATACTTGAGGAAGAAGAATATCTTCTTAGATACTCTGATTGAGAGTTGGGATAAATAAAAATGCACAACAAAATGCATTTCAACAATAAAGAGAATAAATGCTCTTAGCTTAGGCCACGCGCAAAGAGAAAGGCAAGTTACGAAGAGAGCAACTCCTATAAATTTCCCTGGCATTACAATCCCTTTAGTGTATATACATACATATGTATTGTATGTATGTGTTCTAAATTCTACCCCTCTCGTTTGATGTGTAGAAAAGCTCAATAAATGTAAACGCGAAAGGGGTAGATACTTACTCTCAAAACTGCTGTCGAGTTTTCAACATGAATGAGATAAAGCTTTCCTTGCCCATCTATTTACCACCCATCCAGATCTTTTACTGTGAGTGGTGAAAACATTCAGTTTGCTTGAGATGAATTTGGTCTTGACAATGTCTTTTTCTTTAACAAGGTGAATATGGTTGTGGTGAATTCCCCTCGCTAAGCCAATTTTCAATTGTTTCTGTTTGTTACGTATATATACGGGATATGAGACCGTGAGAGAGGTCTTAAAAGTTAGAGGGAGACGGTCGATATTCTTATCACTTGCTTAGTTTTTAGGTGCCTCTTGCCTTAAGTAACCCCAATTCATAAACGTTTGCGTTCGACTCCCGCTAATATTCGCTATTTCTCCTTCTTTGTTTCTGTATATGTGCGCGCCTGTGTGCGTGTGTGTGTGTGTTGTGTATTTGTGGCTGGGGTGGAATTTAATCTGTGGGTTGTTTTTGTTTGGTGAGTGAGTGTACAAGTTTAGTTTTATACCACTACACATACACATATACATACATATATAACACAATCGTTATTCCTGTTCTTGCGTCGGACGCTTACGCTGTCCGCTGCCAACTGCTTCTGTTTTTTTGCGTTTTGCCTTTTCCACTCGACGCACTCAAAGAGAGGAAAAGAGAGAGAGCGCTTTGTTTTCTTCTCGTTCTTTATGCTATATTTTTTTTCGTGAATGTAACTCGCGCATAATTTCTTGAAGAAAACAATAATAGTACGGCCACACTCCCACGGACACAGACACCGTTGCCGACGAGTTAGAAAGAGAAGCAAAATTTTGACGCTAGTAACAGAGCCAGAGCAGAGCCGCTAGCGTCGACGACGACGACGACGACAGAATAAGACGTTGGACTGGTATCCCATTTATGGATAAGGCGCAACGTCTGCCGGCAGAAGTTCAAAGGACATCGGGCCGTTAGGTTGTGTGACTCCGCATCCTACTACACGCAAAATACCACGCTGGGACGTAATTTCGTAATTAACAATTGAGCGGACGCGACCAAAACGATATTTAACTCTATAACTCTTCAATACAAAAAAAAAACCTCGCGTCAATAATCGGAGAGTTTAGTCGCCCATTTGCCGTTGTCTTAATTAGTGCCGGCATAAGCCGGGTTCGGGTGCATTCGATTACAAACGATAAACGTACAAATTACATACATGCATACAAATATAGACACACACACACGCATGTGTGCAGGCATGTTTTCACACACATACACATACGTCCGCACTTACGCACACATACGTGAGTTCGGCACAAACAAGTAAACAAACAAACAGTTTAACAAGGACACCAGAAGAGCTGTTGGTGCTGGTCCGTCCATTGAAGGATTCGGCTCTCTCTTTAACTGTTTCAGTTCCAATTGCAATCCTAAAAGTTAACAAAAAAAAAAAAACAAAAATTCGACGCGCGCGAAACTAATCAAATAAACATTAAAAATAAAATCCAATATATTATTCCGTTCCGTTTTCTTTGATTTTCAACTCGACTTGATCCTCGTTTTTAGAATGACTCTTGACTGTGAAAAGGAGCACGATGTAATTTTGTTTTCAATTGAAAATCTGTCAAAATTCAAATTAACCCAACGGTTACTTTTTCATTAATTTTGATTTAATTTTCGGTTTTGTGCTTTCACTAACCTTCATTTTCACACTAGCAAAGGGTGGATGCGCACAAGGATACACTATTAAACTTGTGAACAATTACAAAATTCAAGTTCAAAACTCAATTTGCTTGTGGAATATATTTGTATTTATAAAGAAGCTACTTAGTAGTTAGTATATTAGATGGGCAAGCTGAGCATTTTAATGAAAACTTTTTTGATTACTTAAAACAATATTAGTAAAATAAAAAAAATCATATCCATTCAATAAAATATAGAATTGTGCAAATTAAAAAAAAAACAACAAAATTGTATCTTATCCAAAATGTTAGATTAATAACTGTTTAACTATATTATATTGATAGCAAATTTAAAAAAAACACATCATCATTTTACCTAAATTCATTCTCAAGTAATTCCCTAACAATTCAATTCAATTTTGTTCCTAGGGGGATTCATATCAATCAGGATAAATACATTTTTGCTCCATTTATCCATGGCCCTGAATTAGGCGTAATATGTTCATGTCTTATATTTTCTTCTTGATTTATTTCAGCTTTAGTTTTGTGTGAGCATAGATATATAAAACAAAGTACCACCTAATTTTTGTAAGCCGACTAACCGATCGTTTGCCGCCTGGCAAATGTAGAAACGCACGTAATGTTTTTTAATAAATTAGATAATATGTAATTCATTTTTAATTAGTTATTGTTTATTTTGTGTTTATCAGGTTTGATGTTGTTGTTGTGCTTGGTTTTTTAAAATCAAATCAAATCTGAAGAGAGACATTTCAGAGATCTTTATTGGGATTAAATAGCTATAAATATATTATCATATTTTTAACTGTGTAAAATAATATATTTTAGCTGTGTACTGATAGAGATTTATGGGGGACTCTTGAAGGATGAACCATGACAGGCCTATATCGAATTCACAATCGATTGTTCGGAATACAAATTTATTAACATTTTGCATTTGTAAACATATTTTCTAAATTGCAAATACAAAATGATTTTTAAAAAAAATCGTTTTTGAATAAATACTTGAATTAACTGAATTGAGCTTTAAAAACAGGTTCTTTCTTTATATAAATTAAAGAATGTGAATATTGAACAGGTCTGTGAATGGACACAGATATCAAATACATGTTTAGTAATTTACTATAGAATTTGATTTTCTTTTCGTTCAATAATTGAATTGTAATTGATTTTTTGGACTCATTTGGGCTATCTGGTTTATATCATTGCAGCTACAGCTTTCCAGGTCGAGCAGTGCAGCCGCGATCAGTGAACGCACCCTTGAAGAATGTTGGTCGACCCTGCAACGAGTGAGTTGGCATCTCTTCCGTTGTGTATAGTACTCTTCCACGTTGAAGACACAAACTCTCACATGTACATGCACATAATTCATACATACCCACCTCTATATACATATCTAAGTAATTATCATCATATGGAACACTCCAACACCACATAACGTCTTAATATTCTTAGATTACAATGCAAAAACAGGCAGATTTTTTATTCAGTTTAAGCACAGTTAATGTTAAATATTTGCTTTATTTTACCTTTTA
>SCDS01001442.1:5276-25460 GCA_004149465.1 Drosophila nigromelanica
GGGGTGGGGAGTCGTCGCGGATCTTTAAAGGAGGCGACCAGTTATCTACCCTCCAAATTTGGAAACTCTAGCTTCAAAACGGTGGGATATAGGCATTTTCGGCGGGGGTGGGGCGCTGGGGGCGTTCTAGTAGGCGTGGCCGGTATATCAACGTATTAATCTTTAGGGGAGGGTCACCATCTATCTACATACCAAATTTGGTGGCTCTATATAAAATTGTGGGAAATATACACGTGTTATCGATTGGAGTTGCCAGATATATTGGTTTTTGCGAATACGGAGGAGGGAGGGGGCGTGGCCCACAAATCACTTTCGTGATGTTTGGAGGAGCATTCCAGCAAAATATATCCCAAATTTGGTGACTCTAGCTCAAAAATTGTGGGAGATATAGGTATATCCGATTTTTTAAGGCGGGGGCGCTGGGGGGCGTTACAGGGGGCGTGGCCGGGATACCAAGGTGGGAATCTTTATGGGAGGTCGTTAGCTATATACAAACCAAGTTTGGTGACTCAAGCTTTAAAATTGTGGGCTTTATAGATTTGCAATTTTAGGTGTTATCGGTTTGCCACGCCCCCAGTGGGCGCATCCCAAAATCCTTAACACTTTATCTGACGCGGATACACACGAGTATATATCCAAAATTTCAAGCCAGTAGCTTCAATAGCGGCAAAAAAAATTCCGTTCATACGGACAGACGGACGGACGGGCAGACGGACACAAAACCAATATACTCTTTCACTTCGTGAACGAGTGTAAAAATAACTCTATAAAGGCGTTTATTGACTGACTGATTATTTTCTTATCTCAGTATTTCTTGTCTTTTCTCAGCAGATAATAAAGTAGTTTGACTATTGATGAAAATTTTATGAAAAATCGCCTAAAATAGGAACACAAACCCAAAAAACCTTATCGTACTTTTTTGTTGCAGTTAAGTTATGTTAAGTTATATCATTATATCTTCTAATCGGGCGGTCACGACTAGAGCAGTCTCACTTGTTTTTTATTTGTATTTGTTTTTATTTGCTTATTTATTTAATTAGTTATTATTTTTATTTTGCTTAAAACAATTTGCCGAAGGTCTTTGACTACTGTCAAGTCTTTGACTACGGTGTTTAATTCTTGTTATTAATTGTTCTTACATCCAACCTTCTTCAGATAATTTAGCCCATTCTTTAAGTTTTTCTTGTATTCATATTGTCTGTCTCATCTATGCTTTTTGATCGGGATTCTCTTGTTATTCTGGGTGATTTTAATATTGCCGAAGCTTATTGGGTTCGTAGTTCCCCTGAAGATCCTTAACACCCCAATTTAAAGATGTTGATTGATTTACCTTCCAGGGCACTAAGCCCAAATAGTAAACCACCAGATTACCATCGTTATGAAAAATTGTAGGTTACAGTTCCAGCTCGATCCTAACTTATACTTAGTACGTAGAAATATAATCTCAGCATGAGTCACCGACTAGTCAATCATCCGGTTTTACTCCACGTCCCCGATGACGTGAAACTTTGCCTGTCGTTTAATAGTTCCATATCTTGTCAAAGGTTACAATCCACTCTTGAAAGCTTTCAAACGTGGTGTCAAGTAAACTTATTAAATTTTAATTGCAATACGTTTGTATGAATAGAACACTACCGTTTTTTTTTAATAATTATTGTCTTAATAGTACTTGATCGTATTGAATCGGTTGATGATTTAGGTATTATTTTAAATCCCAAGCTTAAATTCGACAAGCACATTTCCTCTGCAGCTTATAAAGCCTTTGATGGCTTCATTAAGCGTTGGTCGAGTATATTTGTTCGTGATCATCGACACCACAAGTTATACGGTGCGACCCTCCGGCGGGTGAGGTGGGTGGCATTTCTCCTAAGTCCGCGCGTTAACAAACCCGTGCTTGGCATCGTTGGGCCACATGAATGTACTTTTGTTAGTACATCGGCGTCCAATAATAATATGAACATATCGGGTTTTGTCTTTTTCGCGCTAAACTAGTGGGATTTTTTCAAGGAATAAATCCACAACGTTTTAACAACGTTTGAACTTTTAAATGAGTAATTGGGATTATGAATGACGCGTAGTTGAGATACAAATATTTATGGGAATGTAAGCTCGAAGACTTTAAATTTTCCCCACCCACTAGAACCAGAACTATTAAAAGTCTAAGTATGTAAATTTTTCAGTTAAAACAATAACTCGATTGTTAAATAACTTAATCTGATCAGATTACACTAGGTAAAAGCCAAATGGCATCATTCACCAAACCTACTTTTTTTAACATATGGAACCCCATAAGTAGTATACTAAAATAAAACTTCAGAGTTAATACTTTTATACTCGTTCACGAAGTAAAAAGAGTATATCGGTTTAGTGCAATGTCCGCCTTGCTGTCCATCCGGCCGTCTGACATTATGAACACAATTCCGACATAAGGAATAAGATAAGGTATTAGGATTTTGGGCTACGCCCACTGGCAAACCGATAACACCTAAGATCTCTAATCGATAAAGTCCACAATTTTAAAGCTTAAGTCACCAAACAAAGTATGTAGATAGCTGGTGACCTCCCCTGAAGATTGCGACGTTGCTATCCCGGCCACGCCCACTAGAACGCCCCCCAGCGCCGCCGCCCTAAAAAATCGGATATGTCCATATCTCCCGAAGTTTTTGAGCTAGAGTCAACAAATTTGGTATATATTTTACTGGAATGTTCCCCCAAACATCACAGAACAACATTTTTGGCACGTCCCCTCCCGCCTCCGAATTTTTTCGATTTTGAAATTCGGGAAAAGCCGACACAAACAATTTTCGACTCTTCAGCGGTCATGTATTTACATAGTGGCATTATTCCGTGTTGTTTAAGATATTAGTCATTAAAATGAAAAATAAGACGACTGAAATATTACCTTTTTAGCAAACCAGCCTTTTTTTAAGCTCAGTCTTTGAACTCATAGGTCAAGCACGCCACTTACATGCGATAATGCTCGCGAACTTGGCTCGATTAGACGGAATGTTTATCGTTTTCGCAAACAGATGATATTATTTTTGTTTTTCTTTGTTCCCCGGGGATACTCGCAAGTGAAAGGTCTGCTTTACTCAAATCATCTACCAGTAACGGGTATGTAAATTGACGTAACTACAGAAATGTTGTCCTAATCTAAGAAAAATGTATGTAATTTTGATCTAGTTTAAATATCGGTATTTAACTGCCTACCACAATTACCGATGCACACTCAAGTGAATCTCAATTCATCGGAATACGAGCAAGCAAAAATATATAATATAAAATAAGTAACATTGTGCTCCAATACACGTGCAGATACATTGCTTAATTGTTCTGATACATATGTGGAATCATCATTGCAAAAGCAAAAAGAAGCCTTACTGAAAGGCTCCAAAGTATTTATAAACAATTCTTTGGAATTGAACTCAAAAACACTTCATGCCAAGCACATATATGTATATCAAAAAGACAAAACAAGGAGTGTGTAGCACATTACATAGTATTAAAATAATGAATTTTATAAAAAAAAATACTAACACTTTTGTGTCATTTTATGTAAACTTTTCCTTTCTATGGAAATCAGAACATGATGGGCGACGTTTTTTTTTACCCAATTTTAAAATACAGACTTTGCTACAAAACACAACTTGAAAATGTACATACCATAAAAAAGCATTGGAAACAAACGTAAATCGTATTTTAAATTAATATTAATTGGTATCTATAATTTTTGATTGGTTTATGACCATTTATCTATAGATTGGGGGCCACAGCTAATTGTATCTGCTGCGAGTATATATCACATACATTTATCGTTTTTGCATTAGTTTTAATGAATTATATCTCAATTAGTGATCGATTAATATATTTATGTGATATTAAAGTCAAAAAGCGAAAATAATTTGAAGCGGTAATTCTGAAACTTTAAAGTCCGAGTTTCGTTCATCATTTCATGAAATATTGTTCTATCGCCGCCCCATTTTTGATTTCAATGACTAATATCTTAAACGACGCTTAATTAATTCAACTACTTAAATGGGCGCTGAAGAGTGGACTTTTCCCCGAATTTTAAAGTAAACAAGTAAAAAAGCTCTAGTCGGGGGCGCCCGACTAGGAGATACCCTGAAATCAGCATTTGACACATACACACAAACAGACGGCACTTGAAGAATATTGAATTGGGAAAATTTTGAAAATAATTAAATTAATTAATGAATACGAAAATTGCTTGCTCGACCACACGTTTTTATACCCTAAACCCATTGAAAATGGGTAAAAAGGGTATAATGGTTTTGTTAAAATGTATGTAACAGGCAGAAGAAGGCATCTCCGACCCCATAAGGTATATATATTCTTGATCAGGACGACGAGCTTTGTTGATATAGTCATGTCTGTCTGTCTGTCCGTCTGTATGAACGCAGCGATCTCGGAAACGCATGACGAGTTAAAATTCGAAATGTTCAACTAACTCTCGTAGTTTCACGGATCGACGCTTTCATACAGGCAGACGGACGGACGGACGCACACGTCTAAATCAACTCAGCTCGTCGTTCTGGTCAAGAATATATATATGTACTTCATGGAGTCGGAGATGTTTCCTTCTGCCTGTTACATAAATTTGCACAAAACCTTTTTTCCCCTTTTCCAATAGGTTCAGGGGATAAAATTAAAAAAAATACCAAACAAAATTTTTTTGAAAAAACTGCTGCCAAAGAAAAGTTTTTCGTGTTGTTTTTCTTCATATGGGGCCTCATATGTATTAGAAAAAGAAAGTTTGCTGAATGATACAAAAAAAAAAAAACAGTTTTTTACCTATTTTTAAATAGAGCTAGAAGGTGGATTTTGAAAGTAGATTACTGATTACACTCTTTAAAAACTGGGGTAAAAATTCGGACTCCCACATTCATTCCCGGCTCTACAAATTAGAATAAAAAACTATATTTTTGAAAAGAACAATTAATTAATAACAAATAATTAAGACTGTTGTTGACTATTTTAAGGTGTTATTATTCTGGCAACGAATATAATAAAGTCCTACCGCAACGGTCGTAGCTATTTATAATTTTGAATTGTTCATGCATTGAATTGTCTTCGTCTCAAAATTCTATACAGACGTTTTTCTTCCACCACTTATTTCTGTTTGACATAGGACATTTTGTGGAACTCAATTTACTTTTGACAGTGTTACTTTTTTTTAAAAGTGTTTAGTTTTGATATTTATTAATATACTTCTTTACCATAATCAAAAATCGATCCCATACGACTTGGGTAATGAAAAACTATAAACACGTGATTCTGACCCCTAATCTTAACTGCACGACGCCCGAGACATTGTTTGAAAAAATAAGAATTTATTTGTTCGACATGTTATCGAAATGCCAGCCCTCCAGTGGGCGTGCTACTTAAAACTTTGTCTTAGTAGGATATCTGCAAGTATATATACGTATATATATAAGTATATATATATATATCCTATATACGAAAGAAGTTGAGTTCATCCAGACAGACAGCACGACGGACATTGCACAAACCCAATATACTAGTTTCACTTCGTAAACGAGTATAACTAGGGAATGCCAAACGAGAGTAAAAAGGAGCAGCATGTGCACCTTCATCGACCATAGGAAAAGCATGTCCCTATTGCAAGAAAATAACTCACTTGATATTTCGAAATTGGGTTCAACGCCATAAAATGTGTGTTAACTGCTTCAAAGGTGACATGGCAAGGCATGACAAAGCGATTTCAATTGCTTCAAATGCGACAAAAGGTTCAACACACTACTGCATTTGGAGACTTAAAGCGTCGCTCAAAGATCTACAAATACAAATTGTATCATCTGCGAATAGTCAAAGCTTCAATCTCCCTGCCACAGCAAAGGTATCCGTCCAAGGAATCAATGGACAACAAGCACCTTTCACCTTTCTGGATATCAACATCAACGTAATGTTGCAAAGACTTGAATCCTTATTATCGCTAAAACGACACGATACCAACAGTACGAATAGAAGGCATCGGTGGACGGTGGACGAACACAAGCATGGCTCGAGTAAATGTGCTATTGAAGTCACTACAGAAATGACTGCACAATCCGGCTCGAAGCTTTCATTTTACCACACATAATCGCCGATCAACCAGCCCAAGTTATAACAACAAAAACTGGAACATGCCTGCCGATATGCCTCTTGCTGATTCAAACTTCAAAAAGCCACGTAGAATAGACATGCTGATATCCTCTGAGCATTATTATTTATTATTGCTCCCACAACAACACAAACTTTCATCATCTGTTCCCGTCATGAAAAAAAACCGTCTTGTGATGGGTTGGGGCTGGTAATAAGGCAGCGAACAAATCAGCAGCAGTTGCTTCAGGAGTAGATACGAATGCTCCAATAGAAAAGTGCTGGACACTCGAAAATTGCTGAAAGATATGAAAAACACTTCTTAGATAATCTGCAAACCGATGCTAATGGCCGGTTCATAGTAAAATTGTCGTTTTCTGAACACTTTTCAGCCCTGAGCCCTAAAGACTGTCGAAAAAAGCTTTTTGTCATTAGGAAAAAGGTCCAAGGCAGATTTTTAGAAAGGATATGTAGATTTCATGACGGAAAATTGTGTTCTAGCAATGACCAAATCTTACAAGGAACTCCAAATGAAAACATTGTCAAGGACGGTCATCTGGGTGAAACATTGGAACAACACAGCGTAAAAACACTCATTTTGATGCCCAAAAATGACCATCTCAGTGAAAATGTTGTGTTCTGAGTTCGCCCCAGTTGTGGTACAGGCCAAAATATTTATGCAACATCTCTGGGAAGAAACACTCAACTGGGATGAAGCTACCAATGCATTAATGCAACAAGTGAAAGGCCTATAGAAAGGACATCCAAGAAATAAGTAAAATGTATATTTCCACGCACATCTACGATGGAAAACCACCAGAAAGTAGATAAATACACACATTTGTGGATGTACCCGACTACTATGCTCAAAGTCGGGAGTTGAACCGACAGAAAAACAATTACTGCCACGCTACGAGCTGCATTGCTTGGCACAGAACTCACAACTCGAATGGATCTTCGCTTAACCTCCGAAAGTGTAAAGGGATACTTCTGAACAGACTCCATATTAGTGCTAGCATGGATTAATGCCTAAGCATCTGCCTACCACAACCTTCGTGGCCAATCGAATTTAAAAAAATAGAATCACGTCTCATGGACGTATATATTATCTAGAGGGACTATTGCAAGAAAATTACCGAAAGACAGCAAATGGCTTCATGGTCCACTTTTCTTGCATGGGCCACGAGATAGGTGGATCACCTCTCCAACAATACCGCCAAACATTCTCAATCGCTCCGGAATCGCTTGGAGAAGTGCTGTGCAATTGCAGGCACAGCAACTTCTTTTATAAATAGCAACGGATTGGAGTACATGCTGCGATTCTGTTATACGAAAAATATAAACTCAACCACAGTTCTAAGTGGAACAGAGCTATATAAAGCACATACAGTTATCCTGCGGACTGTACAACACACAGATTCATTTACAACATAAAATATCTTTGTCGTCATATGGTAGAAAAAATTAGACTAGACGATAATGCCCTTTTTTGCATCGGAGGCAGATTAGAGATTCTGAGCCTTCTGTCTTATGATTCCAAGCACCCGATCGAACGAGTTACCATTCCTCAGCACTAGCCTAGATTACTGTGAATCTTATTGGATCCACAATAAGATTCGCGGAAAAAGGCCAGATAAAGCATATATGACAGTCTTATTCCTACTTCATAACAAAGGTAGTGCATCTGGAGCTAGTAAGCGATCTAACCACAGATGTAGCTCTTCGTCGTTTCTTGGGTGTTCGTAGAATACGCAATACAGTCCACTGCGACAATGCAACAAATTTCATTGGAACTAACAATCAAATCAAGGATCTGGAAAAGGCCATATTTTCAGAGAAGGCTGCCGGTCAAATAATTCTGCAGTGCAGCAAAAGACAATTGAACTTTAAGTTCATCCCTCCTCGAGCGCTATCTTTTGGCGGCCTTTAAGAAACAGCAGTAAAATTTGAAGAACTTAACCTAGTGTTAATCGAAATAGAGACCATACGTAATTTTCGACCAATCTTGTCATTGTCAAATGTCCCAACGGATACGACATCACTTACTCCTGGACATTTTTTAATTGGAGAACCACTGGTAGCTCCTCCTGATACAAACATTAATCAAGGTGGAAAGACACCGGCAAAGCGCTGGGAGTAAGTCTCAAGAATAAAGCATTCATTCTGGAATACTTACAAGAATTGCAGTATCGTCACAAATATATATTTTTGTGCAAGTGATAGATCTCTAAGCTACATCTCGGATTTATAAACGTCCTATTCATCGACTCGCACCATTGATACCTGAACAGGTAGCTACCAAACGCCCCATTGAAGATACAAATAATGAAAACATTGAGCCACCTCAACACAGAAAGAAATTAAAACTACAATGCGTCTCATCAACAATATAGATATTATTTTTAATGTTTCCATCAGAAGGAAGGCCAGGAATTTTCTACGAAAAACTTGGCATGCGAAATGTTGCTAAAACACTTCAAGCACATCCTTGACGAACTACAAGCACAAAACGCATTACTGGAAATGTCACGGTAGCGGCGGTCATCACTCGACAAAATTAGCAGTATGGCAAATGGCTTGTTTTGAGTTTTCGGTTCCAACTATCCAAAGGAAATAGCAAAAACTATCGAAAGTGTCCATAAAATATCGTACTAGAGCTGCTAAAAAATCGGACAACTGTGTTGGATTCAACAATCTTAGGAAAGACGTAGCTACCAACAAAACAAGAATAAAACTACTGGTTTCAGGCATATAGTACTCAACTGACATTACTCGCAGACAACCTTCAACGAATGCAAGCATATATACTAGACGTATTGACAGACATCCGCCATCGATCCATCAGTCCCATCCTTATATTTTCAAATCAGCGAAAGGAACAGATAGTTTAGATACGTGATCATTTGCTTCCAAATCAGATGCTGCCCGTATCCATAAATGATACCATTCAACTGATGCACACCGAAGGCACATTGACTGCACCACAAGTAATTTTAAGGTCACTCTCCCTTTAGTATCCACCACCCAGCTGAAGCTTCCTCACAATGTCATACAACGCACACAAATCCAATGGACTCAGCGCAGTTTCTAGCAACTGTCCCCGCAGACACTCTCCAGTAAATGCACAGCACGAAGCGCCAACATTAGTATTATAACTTTTGACACAACAATCAGCAAAGTTACCTCAACATATGAACAATTTGGCAACATCGACTAGCTTACCAACTTCTTAACATAATCAGAAATTGGTTACGGACCCACCACACTAGAGGAATCGAATTTCAACGACATAGATCTGCTGCAGCAGTTGGCAAAAAAACAAGCCTGCAACGTTGCCAGATCATATCGACACAATCCAACACATCACATAGCTACGTATGTGGCTTTAATAGTATCTCTACTACTAACTGTGGTAACTGTGGTCATCAATCGAAAGCGATTTTGATCTTGAACGGGGACCACCAGTCACACCCACAGTACACGCATGTGAAGCACAGCTAAAACCTACACCACGTCTTTGTACATATAATATAAACGATGTATAAAAAAGTGTTCAACGGCCGAAAGAATGTTAAGGTGCAGATGAATTATTTAGCACAAATTTAATTTATTTGCTTAATAAATAATCTGCATCTTAACCTTAATATATAGAAAAAATTAAACTATGTTAGACTAAGTCAACTAAGAAACTTCTCAAACAACCCCCGTGGTTCAGTACAGCACCGAAATAGGATATTTGAGAAGAGGCCACTTGAAAGGGTCACTCGGCGTTCCCATATAGCTAATGTTGAGCAATGCGATCGTCATTTCCACAAAATGTAACGATCGACGGCAGGGAAAAGTGAGGGCCAATCACAGGCACCCACGCAGGGATGCATATGCAACAGGCACGAGCCACATGTATTAGCAAAACATATAAATGTAAGTCTCTGTTTCACGGAAATCTAACATAGTAAACCTCCTTAATACAAAATTTAAACAAGTGAGAAGGCTCTAGTCAGGGCCGCCCGACTAGGAGACACCCTGAACCCTGCTATCTGTCTTCATAAACATTTCAACCCCGTTTGCAATCATACACAAATTCACACACACAAATACATGCCGCGCTCACTTTACTATGTTGCTGCGCTTGCTACCACTACAGTAACTAAATCCTTATTTTCTTCTAAACTAAGTGTATGATCGTCATGAAATCGTCAGAACTTATTAGGATCATTGAAATGTATGTACAAACCAATTTGCAGGTCTGTAGTATTTGATTTTCGATTTTTATGGTTTTGTCGGTATTGGGGGCGATTGGGGGAAGGTATCCAAAATCCGAAGATACCAAAATCTGCGTCTGGTTTATACAAACAGAACGCAGTTTACAATTGGTTACCTTTAGCTCTTATACTCTCTGAGATATTGTAAGAAAAAGAAAGGTGTTTATCGATATTAACTAAACGGAGCAAGTCATCGAAAAAAAAGTATAAACTTATTCTGCGTATGATATTTACAAACTGAATGAGACCAAGATCAACTTCCTAGCTTTTGTAGTTTCCGAGATCCTTGCGTTCATACAGACGGACAGACAGACGGACACGGCTAAATCAACTCAGCTCGTCGTCCTGATCAAGAATATATATACTTTATTACATTTTAACAAAACCATTATACCCTTTTTACCCATTTTCAATGGGTTCAGGGTATAAAAAACCGCACTGTACGCCAGACAAGAATGTCTGTATCATAACTGTATGTCTATCCTTATTTAAGTTATCAAAAAATGTACATAAGCCAGGGTATATACATCCCAGCGTTTTCGAATAAAGATCAGTGTCAATCTGAACCTCACCAGTGGCGACTCAATGGCAACTCACCAGGAACTCTCTGCTTAGGCTCCTTAGGTTCAAATGCTAGTTACGATGGCCAAAAACCAATCCAGCTTATGTGCTGTGATTCACTCACTTTCAATACTTATCCTTCTACAAAATAACAAACAAACTCACTCCGCAATCTACGCACTTCTCTCAGTTGATACAACTTTTTTCAATAGATTCCATAAGGTTTATATTCAGATATTTATTTCAACCAAATTTAATGGATTATCGATCATATGAAATAAACTTGATCTGCGCGTGCCATGGACGACAAGTTATATACCTTACAAATTTAGGCAGTCTAGCTCCAAAACTGTGGGAGTAATAGGCTATCGCGGTACGACATGCTATCGAATTGCCAGCCTCCCAGTGCGGCCTAAAAATCTTAACACTGCCTGAAGCGGATAACTACGAGTCACGGTATCAAGTCTCTATCTTTAAAAATTCTTGTTCAACCGGACAGCCGGACAGTAGATATATTCATTCGATTTCAGAGATAATTTTAAAATTGCGTTTAAAGTACGAGTAATGATCAAAAATGTAAAAAAAAAAACTACAAAAAAACTAGATTTTAAAAATGTTTAAAAAAAAGTCTCAACATTGAAACATTTTACAAGTAAAAGAAGTATATGTGGAATTTCACCATTACTTAATTTTTTAGTTATTTCTACAAAGTTTTAGGTTTATTTTAATAGTTTATATATTTTCGATTTGCAGTAATAATCTTATTAAGGCGATTAGGTATGGAGTTCGCTCATTCTTTATGAATTGAATCGTTGATTAGGTTCCACTCGGCCAACATCACGATTTTTAATTGTTTGACTGTCTCAAACTGACGCCCATTCTTATAAGCTGGTTGGCTGAAAGGATTGCCCTCAGGTTCTCAATCGGGTTTAAATCCGGGTATTGCTTAATGCGGTGTAAATTGGGGCGTTGTCCTGTTCAAACACCCAATTATCCCCGTAAAGGTCCCCGCAAATTTTACAAGTTCACTTTCCAGCAAATTAATATTTATTTCTGCATTAGTTTTAGTTGAAATAAAATATATTCTGGACTTTCCAGCGCATCCAAAAGCAGCCAAGCAGCAGTGATCCGCCACCCTGGACATTCGTATTTCAGGTTTGACGCCGTTGCCTTAAATCTCGCCAATATTTATGACAACCATCCGGGCCGTCTAAAATAAACTTTTTCTCATCGGAAAAAATACTGCGGCATTCATTGGTCCAAAATTTTTATTTTTCAGCAATTGCCAAGCGAGCTCTTTGGTGGTGTGGAAGTAACTTGGGTACAGGCTCCCGGGAGGTATATTTAAGGATTATATTTTCCACCAAAATATTATGAACCCGTTTTCTGGATACATTGAGACTTAAATTACCCCTTATCTCATTACATGACATGTCTTTCTGAGCCGCTAGTCGCCGAATCTCCCGTTTGAACCGTTTGTCAATGTAAGTTGGTCTGCCGCAGAGTTTTCCTGCCCACAAGAATCCGGGTTCGTCGTCGCCAAATTTTTTACCGACCTTTAAAGGAAGTGACCCGTTTTCTAAACTCCAAATTTGGTAACTCTAGCTTAAAATCAATCAATCAATCTTTTGAGGAGGTCACCAGCTATCTACATACCAAGTTTGGTGACTCTAAATTGTGGACTTTATCGATTAGCGATTTTAGGTGTTATCGGTTTGCCACGTTCCCAGTGGCCGCAGCCCAAAATCCTTAACACTTTATCTGACGCGGGCACACACGAGTATATATCCAAAATTTCTCCAGCTTTAATAGCGGCGAAAAAAATTGAGTTCATACAGACAGACGGACGGACGGACAGCAAGACGGATATTGCACAAAACCAATATACTCTTTTCACTTCGTGAACTAGTATAGAAAAGTTGGGTCATTCCAATTGATTAAAACATTTTTTAGACTAAAAAATCGTTTTCGGCAGTTTTTCGAAAATCAAACCTCTTTTTAGCATTTCGTTGTTTGCTGTTACTTATCTTGCAAATAAAATAGATCATTGCATACATGTGCTTTCATTGTATATATCAGTAATATAGAGAGATAGACATATGACATTATATTATAAAAATACTACTTACAGCATCAACTTCTTCAGCGTCGTACCATACATTAATGTATTCATGCCTTAAAGCTCTATCCACGGATATTCTTTGCTCAGGGTCAATAACAAGCATCTTACTGAGAAGGTCCCTTGCTTCAGCAGCCTTCCTGCGACTATTTTGATTACTATCATTAGGAAAGAGGCCATCAGGAAAGAGCCTATCAAATGAATATCCAGTATATCTTGGTCGATTTTCCACGTAATTACGAACAGTTGGCTGTAGACGCTGCATAAATGATGGGGACGGTGTACCCAATTGCTCTATAATAAATCAAAGACAATTATACTTTATTTTGAGTTTTAGTTATCCTAATTTACCAATTATTTTGTTCCATTGATCTATATGATCGGTTCCAGGAAAGAGAACTCCACCTCTTATCATCTCACCCATTATGCAACCTACTGACCAAATGTCGACGTTTTCGGTATATCCCATTCCCAAAATGACTTCCGGAGCTCTGTAATATCTGGTTACGACATAAGGAGTCATCATAAAAGTAGTTCCTGCTGTGCGTGCCAGCCCAAAATCCAAAATTTTAAGAGTACAATCGGCCTTAACAACTATGTTGGAAGGCTTTAAATCCTATGATATAGAAAAGAACTTTGTTATAAGACTTGAAAAATAACAAATACGATGTTTTAGTTGGGAGTGCCAGACTAGGAGATACCCTGAGCGCAGAAGCGAGTTTTCTTTACAACCATTTTAAAGTCATTCATACATACTTACACAACCACGCGCTGCAAGCAGCGCACTCGACTGTGCTTGGCCCCCAGTATGCAAAATAAGTTTTTAAATAAGATCATTTACAAGATAATTAGCAGCTGTGTACAAGACAAAGCGCAAGCCTCTAAAAATTTAATTTAGATTTTTTTGGGAAATGGGTTTAGGTTTCGGAATATTGATAATAATAAAAAAGACAGATTACCGATTTGCAAATAAAATTGATATACATATAATATACTAGTACACGAACTTAAACAGTCTAAGTTCAGTATTTTAGCTCTTGTAGTGTCTGGTAGTCACCGCTCAGAAAAGTTCTGGGCGTCAGCGATAAAACACTAAACTTGTTTTATATTATTCAAAAAACAAATACCTAACAGCAGACTCCCACTTCTTAGGGATTTAATTTTAGTGCGTTTGAACAAATACAATATATATGTAACAGCTCGAGCGCAAATATACTAATTTATAACACTTTGTTTCATACTCTATATACAAAGATCCGGAGCATGTTGCTATATAAGGGTGGCCGCTAGCCACAAATAAATTAATTAATAAATTAATTTCCCTTATTATAAATGATATTTTAACCATCGCAAAAAAGAAATTCCAAGAAAAACGCTAGAAAAAATTCGATATATATATTAATCATTATCAACGAAAAAAAAAGAAAGAATCCCTGCGAGTCCTCGAACTGCCGACCGTTCAGATGACCAACTCGTACCGACTGCACCACACAACCGTTTGATTTTGTTGTCTTAAAAATCAACTGAATCATTACGAAAAAGTAAGACCGCTGCAGTTGGGCGTTACCGACTGCCGTATACTCGTTCACGTTCTTAATTATTATTTATATTTTGACAATTTTCGTTATTTTGTAATTTGTGCGATGGAGGATGACTAGCTTTAGAACTTAGGAATATTTAGATTTTTGCGATTTGCGGGGGTGGGAATTGTCGCGGGTGGGAAGGGTGGTTGTGGCCGAAGGGGTCGTAACGTCTAGCGGATCTTCCCAGTAATATATATCCCAAATGGTCAATCTGTGGGGGAGGTCACCAGCTATCTACATACCAAATTTGGTAGCTTTATCTTTCAAATTTTGGGAAATATTCACATTTATCGAATTGTGGTTTGAGTAGTATCGACATGTTATTGAATTGCAACCCTCCCAGTGGACTTGGCACAAAAATCTTAACACTTTGTCTGAACAGGATAAAACTACAAGTATATAATCCAAAGTTTCAAGTCTCTATCTTTAAAAACGCCGAAAAAAGTTTCGTTCTTTCGGACGGACAAACGGACAGCATGACGGACATTGCACAAACCCAATATACTAATTTCACTTTGTGAACGAGTATAAAAATCGCAGAAAAACCCTTAACAAAATTCTGGTTCTGCATGTATGTGTGAACACAGAAATTGCTTGCGCTTCATCCAAGCAGTTGCGCTTGGCCGCCACTATTGTAGCTTGATTCGTGATTTGCTCCTAAACTAAAAGTATGATCGTTATGAAATTTTCAGGACTTAATAAGAGCATAGAAATGTATATACAAGCTAATTTGCAACCCGGTAATATTTGATTTGAGGTATTGTTGGATTTACCAATACTAATAAACGGGATGCAGTGATGCGAGATATCGCATCTCATTAAGAGAAAGGTCCAAATTCGAAAAATGCTGTACACCTACAAAAAAAACCCCGACGTAGACGACTGCGATTAAACTAACAGAGCTGGTTAAATAGAAAAACATAGAACCCACTCACTCACATTTTTAAAATCTGAGAAAACAAAACATTAATATATCATCCATTAAAAAAAGAAATTCCCTAAGCCAAATAAGTGAGATTACTCTAGTCGAGACCACGCAACTAGGAGATACCCTGAACCCAGCATTTAACACATACGGACAAACTGGCGCCACTTGATGAGTATTGAGGTGGTTAAAATCTAATAAAATAATTATCAACGAAAAAAGAAAGATTCCATACCAGGACTCGAACCGCCGAACCTTTCGCTTCCGCTGCATGCTCTCGGCGACTGCACCACACTACCATTTAATTTACTTATTTACATTTTAAAGGAAAACGCTAGACAAAATTTTGAATTTGTTATAAAAACAATAAATATTAATAATAATTATCAATGACGAAAAAAGAAAAAGTCAAAAATTCCACATTGTCCCAACGCGGACTCGAACCGCCAACCATTCAGCTAATGCGGCACACCTCTTACCAGATGCTCCAACTTGCAATTGGTTTTGTTGTGTTAAAAATCAGCTTAACCATTGCAAAAAAAAAACGCAGCACAAAATTCTGCATTTGTATGTGTGTGCACATGAACACAGAAATTGCTGGAGCGTCAACCAATCGGCTGCGCTTGGCCCCCACTACGGAAAAGACTTTCTTGATTTGCTCGTAAAATGTATGATCGTTATGAAATTTTCAGGACTTAGTCATAGCATCAAAATATATGTACAAACCAATTTGCAAGACTGTAGTAAATGATCTGTGGATTTTTTGGTTATATCGACATTTGGGGTGAATGGAGGGAGGTATCCAAAACCTAAAATATTTAAAATCTTTGTATGACTTACGCGAACATATTAAAACAAATTTTAACGGGTTCAGGGTATAAAAAAGTGCCCATCCGATGGGATGGCCATTGCCAACCATTGTGTTGGCAGAATTATGTGGAATAATCCGTTATGTCTGCTTCTTGCAGACTAGAATATGTGTGCTTGAAATAAAAGACGACGATCTGTTTCGTTTCAAAGTAGGAGAGACTATTTAATTAAGAGCAAACACAACTTATGAGCTAGAGTGGTGGAGTTGCCACTACGTTATAAATTGCAAGCATTGTCAAATCAATACTTCTCCTCAATACTTGCATTACATACTTTTTACATTATCGTAACCCAAGCAAACCAGTACATTTCATGTGGTTTACTTTTGACAAATTCTTTGTGATCACTACCATATTTCAATTTAATTACATTATCTTCAAAACAATTGCGGATATGGTGATACTTAACATCGATATGTTCACTTCTGGCATGGTAAACTGCATTTTTTACAATATTAATCGCACTTAAATTATCGCCATGTATGGTTACAGAGTCAAGCTTAAATGTTCATTTCATTTCATTTATTAACTTGCTTAAATACATTGACTTTTTAGCAGCTTCGGACATAGCCTTGTACTCTGGCTCCGTACTGCTAGGTGTATCCATTGTACGATTTTCGGTAACTTGCGTCGCTTGCCCAGTCTGCATCCGAGTAGCCGCAAATTGCCCTGCCTGTTTTCTCATACTTCAGCTTCAAATCCAAAGTTGTATGCAAATACCTTATCACTTGCATGGCGGCTGCCAAGTGCTCGCTGTAAGGATACAGCTTCTTCTGCGACAACTTATATACCAAGTGCAATATGTCCGGCCGTGATGATAGCGCTATATACAAAAGCGATCCAATAGTGAATTGGTATTTATTCTCGTCGACCTTCCTGCAACTTGCACTGCTGCAATTAACTTGGAAGTTTGGTTCCAACGGACTTTCTGATGACCTACATTCTCTCATTCCCAACTGTTCTAGCAGGCAATTCTCAAGGCTTAAGAAGTTTGGAATCGTACCCTTGTCGACTACCTTAAATTCAGAGGAGATTTGCTTTTTCGCTTTTACCAAGTCAGAGCACGCCAGCAACAAATCATTAACGTAAACGGTAATGAATTGTTAAGCTTTAATACGTTTCCCGATCCGTCATTAATTTGCTCCGGTTGCTTCATGTATACGTCGTCCTCGAGGTCGACGTCGACATGTACGCTGTTGATACATCCGCTGCAATATTTTTTGCTGTTAAATCTGACCGTTGTCATTGAAATTGCGAAGTCTTTAGTAAATTTTAACGTACATCCGTTTAGTACTGCTTTGCCAATTGATATAAAATTAAATTGCAGCTTTGGTACATACAGCACGTTGTTTAGTGTAATTTTGAAACCGTTTTGGCTGTTAATTACCACTATGCCACGTCCACTCGACGTGTGTGAGGTGGCGCCGCTATCGTCGCACCAAGCACCAGCACTTATACTTTTGTTACTCGTTGCTACTCCAAACGATCTGCTGCTCCTTTGGTTGTCATTTTTCTTGTGCTCTTTGCGCTTTCCATCGCTGATTCGCCAACTGTGCTGCCGCTACGACAATTTGCAGCGAAATGCCCTTTCTGGCCGCAGTTCCAGCACTTTCCGCCTTGTTGCTTCGTCTTCTTAGCACCGTTGTTCTGTCCATTCCAAGAATTTTCTGCCTGTTTTTTGCCTGCAGACTGCGCCGCAAATGCTTGCGCGCTCACATGTTGCTCTTTGCTTTTGCTCCTTTCCATTTCTTCTATCAATTTACTTTTTATTACGCTGAGCGTCGGCAAGTCGTCGCGCGGCTCTAATGCAACAACAAAGTTTCGTATGACGATGACAAACTCGCTAATAACATGATTACGAATAATTCTTCGTTTAAAGAAATACTAATTACTGCGAGACTTTCAACTATTTTTGAAAACTACAATACATGCTCCTGCACGCTGTCACCTTCCTGCATACGTTTATGTAGCAACCTTTTAAATAAAGTCACCTTGCGAACTGGAATTGATGGCTGATGCATCTTTTTCAGATCATTCCACATCTCCTTCGTACAAGTGGACTTTTTTGCTCCACTTATTTGTGATGCACACATGGACTAAATAACACTTCCATAGCTTTTTCATTTTGGTTGTTCCACAAACTGTATGCTGCTGTTGCCATATTCTCCGGTTTCATACATGTACCAGACACTACTGCCCACAAATCCTGATGAATCAACACGCTTCGCATGAGCACACATCATGTGCAATAATTGTTGTCATTCAGTTTTTTTTTTTCAATATTATACAGCGAACTCATTTTCATTAATTTCCAAGCTTGATGCTTACACAGTTTTATACAAAGTTTTTTATTTAAACAAAACCACTATCGACACTTCTGTCTTCTGTTCAAAAACCTGCTGGCAGAATTTTTTCTCACTTGTGGAATTATCCGTTATGTCTGCTTTATGCGGACTAGAATATTTAATTGAGAGCAAACCAAACTTATGAGATAGAGTGGTGGAGTTTCCACTAAGTTGTAAATTGCAAGCATGGCCAAATCAATACATTGCAAGATCACCGGCATCGCCTAGCGCAACAAACTGAACTAAGGGACCGGCAGCTCTAAAAAGAGGGCCGAAATTATTCTTAAACCACTTGTAAATTTATGTACTAAGAAAATGCGCGACTCGACAGTAGAGTCTGGCCCGAAAGCCAGACGCGAAAATAGGTCATCACTATAATGATCACAATAGGAATGGACAAAATAAAAATTAAAAACCAATTCTAATTTTTTTAATTTTAATTATAAAGTTAATTATTTAGTAGATACTATAATACGGACCGATAAGCTAAAATAGAGCAAAAATTAAAATATAAAAATAAAAATTATAATGTCCAAAATAACGTTTGAAATCCAAAATAAACACAACGCAGGAATCTCAAATAGCTCTACTTGTAATTTTGGTGCTTTTAGTTGGGCTAAACCTTTATTAAATTATATTATTATTTGAGAACACGCTAAAGAAGAGATATTTAAGTCGGGTAAACGGCTTAGATGGAGTTTAAAATGATTTCTTTAAATAAATAAAAATAAAATAAAATTAATTAAGTAGAAATCAAAAGAAATAAACTGAATTAAATCTACCCTTATAAGAGAACTGTTTAAATAAATAAAATGAACGAAATTCCATTTAAAGAAATTTTATTGTTTTTTGCAGCAATAATAGGGATAGGAACAGGTCATAGCAATATAATTATTTCGAGAGAATTACAATATCTTTTTAAAATATATATAAGAAAAAACATTAATTAAATTTTAAATGTCAGAAAGAACTTTTAGAATATAATAATAACGAAATGCTAGGCAGAATATTATAAATTTAAGTTAAAAACAAAACCACATGGACAAAGAACTAAGAATTGAGTTCGATATATCGAACAAAAGCCTAACCCAAAATAAAAACACGCAATTTTGTACACTTAACACACAACTAACTAAGTGCGGATTTATAATGAGATACGGAAATTGTTTCTACAAAACTAAAACCGGATAAAAAAGCTTCACTAGATACATGCATACAAACCGTCTTACAGATAATTTAATCTCTATGAAAGAAAGGTATGACGCACATACCTAACGTAAACAAGTAAGAACGCTGCAGTCGGGCGTTTCCGACTGCGTTATACTCGTTCACGTTCTTCTTGGGTGACTTTAGCATTAAAACTGTGAGAGCTTTCGATTTTTGCGATTTGTGGGGGTGGG